>JASSUY010016965.1:0-35001 GCA_032466535.1 Forpus xanthops
AAAAAAAAAAAAAAAAAAAAAAAAAAAAAAAAAAAAAAAAAAAAAAAAAAAAAAACAAAAAAAAAAAAAAAACAAAAAAAAAAAAAACAAACCAAAAAACAAACCACAAACCATCAGCTACACAGGTCCAGTACAGAAGTCCCATTTCCTTACTCTTACATGAAGTAAAGTAGCTAGAACATTACAAACATAAACAGCACCTTAAGTTGCATTTCTTTGGTCTAATTCTGGTATGTATTATCAACTAACAACGTACATCCCTGTTCATTAGTGCGCTGCAGTAGGGTCACATTGGAAGGACCTCTTCATTACTCATGCACTGCTTGTCAGCACACAGACGGGAGCAAGATTACTAACACATCTGCCTAATTTTACTGAGAATATTGATGTAAAATCAGTCTCATGCACTGTCTGCACAACCAGAATCCTTCCAACTGGGGGGAAAAATCTTTTTAAACGTTTTAGAGGTAATGAGGAAAGGATGTGAGTAGTATGTTGTGCAACTTTATTTCACAGATCAGCAAATGTAGTTCTGAAAACCAAAATTCCACTAAGGGACATGTGCTAGCTTTATAAGGAATAAAAGAAGGGGGAAGAGGAGAAAGACTTGCATATCCTAGTAGACTTTTGTATACGGCTCATAGGACTCTCAGAGCTTAAGACAGAGCCCTGGCTTTGTACCAACTTACATTAGCAAAAATTCTCTCCTGCCTTATTACTTGGAATGGCATAAAAAAAACTTGCTTGTTTTTTGTTTGTTGTTTTTTTTTTTTTTTAAGTGGCTTTTACAAAATAAGTTACTGTTAAATATTAATATTAATATTTAGCATTGAATATAAACATTCATAGCTGTTCTAGTTGGTTTCTTCTGCATCAAAATAAAACAAAAAATGGCTCCCAGTATCCAAACAATTTTCTCACCAATTCTGGGTATCTTCCTAATTCAGAAAATAATAAAAAAAAAAAAAAAAAGAAAAAGTGGAATAAAATATGAAGATCAAATCTAAAGATCCTAATTATTACTGTCATCTGGATTATTTCTTGTTCTTTACTAATTGTCATACAAGGTTGAGATAAAAGCAAGCAAAAGGATTTCTACTATTTCTCAAGGAAAGTAGAGACTTAATAACTCTCATAAAGAACAGCTACCTGTAACATTACAGCTCTAAACTTACCTCAGTGCTGTCCCTGCTCACTGAACTGCCTTAGTGCACTGATATAGAATATTGTGTCCACTTATTAAATCATTTGCTTTTTCTGATCATTCTTACAGACTTGTAGCATCGTTTAAGATTGCTCTGGGTTTACTTATCCAAATAGCTTCCAAAAGGAAGGATTCATGCACTTCCTATGTTCCAAAATTTTAGTGCAGTGGTTTCAGGAAAAGGAGTCATAGATATTGCAGACAATTTTACTCTATCATTTTGACCTTTTAATCAAATCCCACCTATCAAAGGAGTGTCTGCAAAACCTAGTTGTTTGATTTTAATTGACCAAGCAGTCACAAAAATCATGTGCAGACAGAGTACTGTAGCGACTTCGTAGGTGAGGAAAGAGCATAATTTTTAACTTTTTTATTTTTTTTTTTTAATTTAATATGACCCAGTCTTGCAGTGTGAATGCTTGGATTACTCACGTCATGTACCAATGACATACATATTTTATTTGCAAGGCTGGAATACACAAATGAATACTACAACATAAATATGAGACTTCTGAGACAAAATTAACCTTAGGTGAGTTTTCTGAAAATGCAGGAGGAAAACTGAACAACTTATTTTTCAGTTTGCTTGCAATTCTGAACATAAAATCAACATCTGCTGTGGCTGGAGATAAAAATCCTTTTCTGTGTGTGCAGGATAACTTAAAAGTTAGAAACATAAATGAAGGTAGAAAAATCTCCTGGGTTTGCATAATTTTGGAAAGTCAGAGTTTACACTGAATTTAAAGCTGATTTCAGAATAAAAATATAAAACATTGAAGCTGTAAATTAGTATTTAAGTATGTCTAAGTTGAACATAATGATTCCTAAAGAGACAGGTAAAGTGAGACGGGTTAGAGAGAGTAAGCTGCCAAACATACATGCAAATTTAAATGGATTAATGAAATGTCTCAATTTCAACAAATCTGTATGTTTGGCTAAATGATATTTTGGAGGAAACATTCTGTCTAGTTTAATCAGTCAGCTTGACGCAGCTTTCTGCATAAATTCCGCAAAAGCAACTGCCAGCAGCTGAAGATTTGTCTCCTTTCCATTCATTTAATAACTCAGAGAAGAAAAGGCACTGTAGGTCACGAACATGAGCACCCCAGTCCCCCTTCCCGTCCCAGGATGCTGTGGATTTCAGAATTCAGAAAAGATTACACAGTCATGAAGGACAGATAAACTGATGGAATGAGTTAGCATGGCATGGATACACACACTGGCTCTAGAAATTTCTACACTGCCAGAAATTGCACAGGTTACAAAGCAATGATCACCATCTACAGGCCTTTTCTCTATAAATATTCTCCAGTAGCAATTGCTAGAGGTACAATGACACTTAGGTGGAATATGGTCCAGGCTGTACAACTATTCCCACATTGCAGTGCTCTGGAATTGCTTTTCTTGCTTTCCTATTTGACTCATGACAGTAAATCTTTTCCCTCTGCTTTTTACTCTCGTTACCTTGACTTAAAGAGACTATATTAACAACAAGTTTTTCACCCCCTCCCACATCTGCTGGTCCTTTCCTTTTAGCCATTTTCATGTCCTCGTTTCACCTGCCCCTCTTCAAAATAAAATAACATTTTCTTTTATTTATTTATTTTTAAGTAGAGCAGAACAAATGCTTTCTTGATTGAGAAGCCTGGTTTCATTTTGGTTTTGACATATTTTTCTCTAAATGAAACTAAAATTCGAGGTCCTAGAATTCTAGGCCTTGCTTCACAAGCCTCCAACTTCAGGTGTGGTGAATACTTTTCAAAATTAAATCCAAATTACTGAAACTGAAAACTTTCTAAACAAGAAGGGGTAAGAGCCAATGTAAATTCAGGTGAATGTCAATGAATTCAATCTAACTACATCTGTGTAAAACCATGTTAACTTTTTAAAAAACAGGAGTCTAACACCAAAGGCCAGCAATGCTGTCCTGCTGTTTTGCTGTTGTGTTGGGGCTTTTAAAAAACTTAGCAACTGCCTCCTGCAATTCTCCCTGTAATGCAGGTAGAATTTAAATGTTCCAGGACTGTGAATGCAGTTACAGTGGCAAATAATTTGAATTATGTTTTGGGGGTTGCAAGGCATCAGACACTCCTAAGAAATTTATGTTACCAAAAAGTAATAAAATAGAGAGGAAATTGGGCTGACACAATTCCGGAACTAGAGAAATGCAGCTGACAGACCCATGCTCTTATCAGTCTTTGACAGGTGCACTTGGGTTTACTTGGGTTATTGCTCACAGACCTATTAACCTTTACTGAACCCAGATTTTGCCTCTTACTATCAAGAGCATGCAGGGATGCTTGGGGCAAGTAAATAAATAGAAAGCTCTAGAAAGTACCCAATTTCTCACAACTCTGATTCTCCTGCCACCTCTGAAATTCTCCTCACAGAATAAAAGAACAATATTGTGTTATCTCCTAAGAGGCAGTAGACCATGCATGCCAAGATGCCAACAGAACTGTACATCCATCCATCTGTCTCTATCTATCTAGAACAGTATAATGTATTTCCCCTTTTAGTTGTTTCTTCTGCAGGCTGCTTCTTTTTCAGGGCTCCTAGATATCCACAGTAGGTAAATGTAGCCTTGGAAACATCTTCATTAAGGGCAATTTTACTGCAAAGAGCAACAACAGACAGCACCATGGGTTTTATTATCTTTTGACCTCCTATCTTCCTGACCTCAAAAAGTGCAGATTTCAGCTGCTAGCAGTGCAAATATATTTCCCTGCATCATCACTATTATCAAAAAGCTCAGAAGATGAAAAATAACTCTGTCATACGTACACACCACTGTACTTTGGATGACGCTCTTGAGTTGCACCACGGCATTGCCTGCTGCCTTCCATGAGAAAATTACTCTACTCTGTTACTTCACTCCACTTGAGTAAGGTATAGGAAAGTGGCAAAGAGCTCGACAGACACTGCAATAACATTCAGAAATGAGATGCTACGGCCTTTTCTCTCCAAAGTTTTGAATATATAGGACAATAAGGTTTTGGCCAAGATTCAAAGCAGGGAAGTTTGTAAAAGAATTGAAAAGAGCTTCTGGTATGCAGCCAAACCCTCTAGTTAATACTAGTTTTGAGGCTGGCTTCCTCATTTTAATATTTAATGTACATTTTTCCTTTCATGCACAGTACCTCAGAGTACAACCCATGTTCTTTGGCCTTCAGGAAAAGTACCTTGACTAAAAGTAACTGAGGAAAACTAGACGCAGGTAATTACCTCATTGCTATTTTGGGAGGGTCACAGTTGTCGTGGTTTAAGGCTTTCAAACTCATGCAATCGCTCGTTTACTCACTTCCCCCTCTTTCTTCCCCAGTCCCAGGGAAATGGGAAGGAGAATCAAAAGAATGCAACTCCCACAGGTTGAGATAAGAACAGTTTAGTAACTAAGGTATAATATAAATCACTACTCCTACCACCAATAATAATACAAGAGAAATACAAGGAAAAAGAATGAAATAGATCTTCCCCTGATACCTAGCCATGCTACGCAGTGCCCCCCCCATCACCTGATACCGAGCTCGACTACGCAGTGCACCCCATCACCTCATACCAGATCCCGGCCATGCCGTGCACACCCCTCCCGCACCACCGTCTTTTCAGGTCTTTCCCCCCCATCTCCCATCCCGGACATGATGTGCTGTGGTATGGAATACCAATTTGGTCAGTTTGGGTCAGGTGCCCTGTATCTGCTTCCGCTCGGCTTCTTCCTGGCTCCCCTTCTCCCCAGCAGACCACGAAACTCAGAAAGTCCTTGGCCAGCCTAAACACTCCAAGCCATAACTATAAACACTGGTGTTATCAGCACTGTTCCCGAGCCAAAAATTCAAAACACAGTGCTACCCCACCTACTACTTAAAGAAAAATGACTGCTGCTGCTGAACCCATGACAACAGTGCACATACCAGTGTGTCAATTCTTTTCACTAGTTCCTCAAATAGACGGAATATTGTTACTGCACTATCCTGCCATGTCGTACTGTTACAACAATCCACTGAAATTAATAGTGCAAAACCATGCTATTGATTTGTGACAGTGGTCTGTGAGACTCACCATTATCAGCCCAAGTTGACAGTGAAAACCAGACCTGGTTAATACCAAAAATTAGAACTGTACCCTAAGATCTATAATGGACGCAGTGGAGCACCCTGGTTTACCCTGCTTGCTATGGTGCCCTGCATCTGTACTTCATTACCTATTGTGGGTAATGGGCTGTTAGCTAAGTAGCACAGTGCTATTAATGGGTTCTGTTACGATATAATGCTTCATTAACGGAGCTCTCAAAGAAATCAACAACTTCAAAACTCCCATAATCAATCCAATTTAATCTGATATATGCTCTGTCAAATTGCATTTCAAAAGGCTTTTATGATACCAAAATTCAGTTATCTAGTAACATCATTAGCAATGTTAATTTTCTAATCAGAACGCAAAATCATTAATTATCCATGCCTTCCTTAAGTAAAAGAAGCTGCAGTTCCTAATCAGTAACCCTATGGAACCTTTGATGTTCATGAGTAAAAAGGGTACATTCTCTTCTGGAAATACCTGTGAGGCTTTCATTAGTGCTAGTGTGCTCATTGAACACATAATTACTTCACTGGGACCCAGCTTCCCCCAACTTTGTATACCATGTTATCACCTACACCTGCACAAGGCTGATGGTCAACAGTGTGAGCAGCAATCTCTGGTGGTCCCCACTTCCAGGAAGCCACACTTGAGGATCAGTCTCACCAGCCCCAACATGCTGATTTGCCACCATGGTTTGCCTGTTCTTGTGTCAGCACGGTACTACATAAAGAGTCTATAATCACAATGGGATTGGAAATAGCTCCCAAAATAAGAATGGTAATTTTGCCCCAAGAAATCATCCACCTATGTCCACTTGCAGCCAGAAATGCTGCAATATTCTCTAAATATTCTCCGAGCACTCAACTATTTACGGCTACTGGGTGCTTCCAAGTGGTTTAGCCTTATGGATCTCTCTTCTCTCAGTGTACAGCTAATCTGTACTTGAATCCATACAAAATTTGTGCACCCCCAGTTTTCTACAGAGAACAGCCCCATACGCCTACCACTCACCATGTAAAAACACACCCATTTGTTTGTTTTGAATCTGTTGCATACAAACATTGAGGAAATGCAGTAAAAATATATGGAATAAATAACCTTAATTTACAGCATTATTTCTAAAAGCTAGAAGGTTCATCCCATTCTCTGGCAACAACTGTTTCCATACTTCAACTGTTATTAAAAATTCTGCATGTATATAAATTTTCCTTAAACAGCCCAAAATCAAACAGAGGAATTATTTTCAGATCTTTTTTTCAGGCAAAGATTAATGTGTGAGAAGCTTAGATGACATATTTAATAAATTATTAAAACAGAATAGTACAGCAATAGCTCAGTGACTGTTCCTGCCCTTTACAATCAGGGAATTAATTTTGCTGGCTAAAAGTGTACTCCATGCCCCAGAAGTATACTGTCTTAAACTTGATGATAAACCGACAGACAATGTACACATCGCATTAAAATTAAATGACAGCTTTAATGGTACTAGGGGAAATGAAACATTTTGCTAAGGCTATAAACTTGTTCATGACAACTACAGATAGAAACAGAAAGTATGCATAAAATTCTATTTATTTTTACACTACTGATAGATTGTTATTTAATAGCTTATTGGCTCTTTAAAGAAAAATCCTATTTTTCAGACAGGGCATCTCCAGATGAGAACAACCATAAAATACAACCATCATGAAGTTTCTTACACCTATTTGTAAATATATAAATGGGTTTCAAATTGTGCTCTGGCTGTCAAGAAGCTAGTCGGAGAATTTAGTTCCTCACAGTCCTGATTCCTTGGCCTCCAGCAAACATTTCACTTTTCCCAATTGTTAAATATTTGTGCTTTAGCCTAAAGAGCACTGAAATGCTTTGAAATACTCAGCTAAGTGTTTAGAATTGTGCTTAACTTTATGCATACACAGAATTGCAATGACTGTGACTTCCAACAGATTTATGCGAAAAAGCCTGAAAACAAATTTTCTTTGAGATGGGCCTTGAAAAACAGTACTATCTGTACTCTGTTTATAAAAGCAAAACTGCTAAATGCACACTGGATGGATCATGTAACAATAATTATTTTTACTTGTAGCTTGTCTGTCCAGTGCATTTACTTTTCAGTGGTAGAGGACAATTTATTTGTGAAGTGCAAACTCTCAGAAATGGGGAATACAAACATGCCTTGAAATAATTATTGGCACTGAATAGTGCCAATTTATACCATTTCCTTTTCTTCAAATTTTTGTGCATTTTTGATTTTTAAACTAACAGATTGTTGTGAACAAGAGCATCTACAAAAACTGAGACTTCCATCTTCAGCACACAGATGATTAAACCACTGGAAACCGGACCTAGAGTAATTCTGACACACAGATGTGCCTAGGAGATGCTTCTCCATATACAGCATATATCAAATCTGATTTTTTTTATACAAATGATAAAAGAAGGGGAATTTGGCTGATTCTATCCATTTTACAGATTAAAATGGAAACAGAAGCTGATGGTGAAGTCACTTCACGTGACTACTGATTCTGTAACTGGGTGAACCTGTCTATGTGCTCCAGCAGAAACCCTTCAGATCTTTTTTTTTTTTTTTTTCCAGACCAAGCAAACTGCCTTTGACATACAGTGACTGAATTGGGAGAAAAATTGAACCCTATTTTTCAGAAAAGTGAGGAACAGCATCTCCCATTAGCTATCCAGCTGCTGAAGCAGCGTCTGTCCTCAGCACACCACTGCTGGAAATCAGGCCCTAGATGGCTGATTGGTAGATAACAGCCCAGACTGCTTCTGTTCTCTCTGGTAACAGCCATGGGGAGTGATCCTGCTGCAAAGACCACCTGCAATAGAGGCCAGCCTTGCTCTGCATCGCAGCTCTCAAGACCCCATCATAGCACACAGAAAGCAAATTAATCTGAGCAGCAACTGAATAGTTTGATCTTCCATGTAAATCTGACCATTCAGAGGAAAATACAAACACCTCTGAAATCTCCTTGGTGAAAGATACCAAGGAAGCCAAAAGCTTCTTCCCCTGATCAACTGGTAAAAATACCAGCTGTGAAGAGAAGACTAAGGAATGCTTCTGAACGTGTGAATTCACAGTGGGCAGTGGGCTGTGTGGCTTCCACCGGGAACCAAGTATGTCATGCCCTTGACTTTTTTTGACTTTTTAAAATGACAAGAACCTTTTTCATTGAACAATGTTCCTTCTCACCCATGAATTACGTCCCCAACATGCATAACATAGCAAGGAAAGTAAGTCAATGGGCTGGTGGGGGCCAAGGAGTCTTGGTCCATTCAGTCTAAGAACCACTGTGTTCAGGAACACTGTAACACATTTCCACCACTAAACCGACACACAACTAGCACATTTTATTAAATGCCATTTCATCATAAGTGTTCAAGGACACCTCCACACAAAAAAAGGATGTTATGAACAAACCGAAAATTTCCTTTATCTCCCATAGTATCTTTCATCTAAACTGACATTTCAAACTATGGATATATACATTGCACGGGTATCATTTAGCCACCTTTAGGTTAAAAGCATTCCTAGTTACAATAATTATCTTTAATGATACAAAATTAGGTCCCCATCATTTTCTTATAACTATTTGTCCAAAGCCAGCCTGATGGTTAGGCAACAGTACTCTGCTATACACACTTACATTACAGCTGAATAAGTGATACACTACATATGTACTACTCTTCTCACATGCTACTTTTAATTTAGCTTGAAAAAGAATCACTGAAGTAGATGATTATATGTTTACAAAAGAAAGATTGTGAAAAGTTCATTACTTAAACATGGTTTTATGTCATTAAATCAATGACATAGTATATTATACCACCCAAGCAGATAAGCAGTTTCTGGAATATTTATCATGAAGTCAATTAAAATTATATATGTAAGAACAAATGGAAGGGACATGATTAAGAAATATTTTATTCAATATGTCCAGATTTTAAATGGGTGCTGTTAAGTAACTAGAGAAATATTTGCTGCAGAAAATAACAAAACATTAAGGCTGCTCCTCTAGGTTTTGTGCACAGCAGTTCACGTTGTACTTAAAGCTCAGTTTTAGAATTCTGAACATTCATGATGAATGTACATTTGTCCTATTTCCAGACCTTCTTCCCAGAACAACTTTGAGAGTTCAAGCAAAATAGCTGCAGCAAGACAAAATGGAGGAAAGAAAAATGCTCCAGCATCTATTACCATCTGACAATCTTCCATTTATCTTTCCTGTACTGCAAAGACAGCCTAGTTTACTTGTCTGTGTCTTATTATTGAATTATAAATATATTTGATAATTAAAATTTGGTATTTACAATCCTGGCTATGCAGTGGCACAGTTTGTGACTCAAAGGCTGTCACTCTGTGTTAAAAGCAAGGTATGCAGCACTCCAGGTCTTCTGGCTGCATTTCAAGAAGTCTTGCTAGAAACACTTAGCAGACATGCTGTTAGGACACAACCACGGTGTATTAACTCTGAAGAGTAAGAAAAAAACTCCACATAATTTCAAGGTGTACAAACAAGCACTAGATATTTTTCTTATTAAATGTCTGAAAGTTTCCCTCTGAAATCACCCCTTTTTGGAGTCACATTCACCCTAGTGGTTGCAATTGAGCTCTTTATGATAGCACTTGCTGCAGTAAGCCTGAGGCTGATAATCAGTGTTTATAGGCTCCTACCTCTAGAAAAGAGCAGCTGATACTCTCTCCAGCCCAGCTGCCTGAGGATGAGGTGGGCAGGCACCAAGCAGCTCCTTATCTGGACCCTAGCAGCCAGTCACAGAGATGGGCATTGCTCAGCACAGGCAGCAATGGCATGGGGTGGAGTTTAATGTACCTTTGCTCCAATATTATCAAACAGCTGCAGCACTCCACGGCTTTAGTACAATCCTATCAGCTTAACCCAATCTCCATCCTAAAACAAGCCTTTTACATAGGTATGTCCAAGTCTCTTCCTGAGGCCAAGCTGGGCTGAGACAGGATAGACAGAGACACCAGCACCATGCAGGGAGAGGAGCCATAAGCCCGGCACGGGAGCATTGCAAATTCTCAGTAAGATGGTGAGGCAGCAGCTCCTCCACAGGTCATTAATGACCTGTAAAACAGCATGAATCCAACACAGTGCCTGCCCTGGTGTGCCTCACTGAAATGAAAAGCACCATCTTTGCCTACATTCACCCACTTTGGAGTTTAAGGCATTTTCAGATTTCTAAGATTCATACAGGAGAGTCTTGGCTTTTGGTTTTGAATGTGAGATAAACCAAAGCAAAGGAAACAATTAAAAAGGCCCCCAGAAGAAAGCAAAACCATCCCCCCAAGCATATGTTCTCCTGGGTTCAGCAGTAGCAGTTATTTTTCTCCTTCCTTCTTAGTAGCTGGTGCAGTGCTGTGGTTTTGACTGATGTTTTTAGTTCTTGCTCAGTAATATTTACTCTGACCAAGGACTTTCTGAGTCTGATGCTCTGCCAGGGAGGAGAAGAACCAGGGAGGAAGCAGACAGGACTCCTGACCCAAACTAACCAAAGGGTTATTCCATACCACAGCACATCATGCCTAATACATAAACTGGGGGCAGTTACCTGGAAGGGTTAGATCACTGCTCGGTCGGGCTGGGTATCAGTTAGCAGGTGGTGAGCAGCTGTATTCTCTTCCCTTGTTATTTCCCTTATCATTATTATTATTGGTGGTAGCAGTAGCGGTTTACGTTATACCTTAGTTACTGGACTGTTCTCATCTCAACCCATGGGAGTTACATTCTTTCAATTCTCCTCCCCATCCCTCTGGGAGTAGGAGTGGGGGGGTGGGGGCAGGGGTTAGTGAGAGAGTGGCTGTGTGCTTCTGAGTTACGAGCTGGTCTTAAACCACAACAGCTCTTTTTGGCTCCCAACGTGGGGCATGAAGGGTTGAGATAACAACAGATCTGACTGGAGTGTGTCTAATCATATTTGTGATAAGCATTCATTGTTTCGGATTAATAGTCACTCATCACAATGCTGATTTATTTGCTCTCAAAGTTATTGCTCTCAATCTCAGTTGCAGTATGTTGTACCTTACTTACAGCCAGTTATTTGCTGGGTGTTTATTGGCTGGGGGCCTTGGGCTAAGATTTTTGTTTAATCGTACTTTATGGTAATGTCTTGTAATATAACAGAATCATTGATGATGAAACTGATCTGGCTTGCATTCCCAGTGTGGTCACCACCTCTATACTTCGGGAGGTATACAACAGAAGTGCTTAGCAATTATACATTTTTTTCCCCTCCTTGGGTGGTCAACCCATGAAGGAGACATTTCCTTACATTCCCAGCCACCCCCCCCCCAGATTCATTTGAGAGTTCTGAAGGTTTTGAATGGCCTTTAGGTACCCTTGAGACCTGCCTGCTGATTGTGATGGGGATCGCCATGTTGCCATGCATACAGAGTGTGTTTTACCCACAACCATTTCATCTGATCTCAAGAGTTAAGCAGAGTCAGGTTTGGGCCTTGTCTAGGGCTAGGCAAAGATATAGGAAGACCAAGAGATTTTCCCTGAAGCTGGACAGCCATGAGTGGCAGGGTGTGTGGGATAGTATGGGCAAGTATCTAGGCCAATGGGCCCCTCCAGTGCTTTGGAATTTCACCACTGACCAAGTGCAAAATCCAGAAAAATCAGAAGGACTTGGGGGTGTTGGTCGATAAGAAAATTAACATGAGCCGGCAGTCTGCGCTCACAGCCCAGAAAGCCAACTGTATCCTGAGCTGCATCAAAAGAAGTGCGACCAGCAGGTCGAAGGAGGTGATCCTGTCCCTCTACTCTGCACTTGTGTGAACTCACTTAGGAGTATTGTGCGCAGTTCTGGTGTCCACAACATAAAAAGGACGTGGAACTGTTGGAACGAGTCCAGAGGAGGGCCACAAGGATGATCAGGGGACTAGAGCACCTCCCGTATGAAGACAGGCTGAGAAAGTTGGGGCTGTTCAGCCTGGAGCAGAGAAGGCTGTGTGGAGACCGCATAGCAGCCTTCCAGTATCTGAAGAGGGCTATAGGGATGCTGGAGAAGGACTCTTCACTAGGGACTGTAGTGGTATTACAAGGGGTAACGGTTCAAACTTAAACAGGAGAAGTTTAGATTGAATATAAGGAAGAGATTCTTTACTGTGAAGGTAGTGAGGCACTGGGTTGCCCAGGGAAGTTGTGAATGCTCCATCACTGGCGGTGTTCAAAACCAGGTTGGAGAGAGACTTGGGTGTATGGTTTAGTGGTTGCTGTCCCTGCCTCTGTCAGGGGGGTTGGAACTAAATGATCTTGAGGTCCTTTCCAACCCTACGTATTCTATGATTCTAATTATTCTATGATTCTAACTATACTATAATTCTATGATTCAATCATCCCAATGAAGAATGAACTTTGATGAAACCATATGAGTTCTGCATTATCATCAGCAGGAAATGATCCAACACTGCACACAGCCTCTCCTGCTCTGAAAGACTGTTACAAGAGATGAAGCCCGACATCTCACACCAGATGGCCTCAGCAGATTTGTAAAGATTAGTACATGCACTAAGGAATGATCTCTCTCGCTCTGTGTATGTAAATATATGTACATATATGAGATAAAAGTGATGATATATTCAGAATGGGGGATCTGAGCATGACGTAAATGGTATGGAATAAGGGGTGGATACTGTCCTGGATTCAGCAGTAGTAATAATTTTTCTCCTTCTTAGTAGCTGGTGCAGTCCTGTGGTTTTGACTTTCAGCCTGGGAACAGCACTGATAACACCGATGTTTTTAGTTCTTGCTCAGTAATGTTTACTCTGACCAAGGACTTTCTGAGTCTGATGCTCTGCCAGGGAGGAGAGGAAGCCATGAGGAAGCAGAGGCAGGACACCTGATCCAAACCAGCCAAAGAGGTATTGCATACAACTGCACATCATGCCCACTATATAAACTGGGGGCAGTTACCCAGAAGGATTAGATCACTGCTCGGTTGGGCTGGGTATCGTCCGTGGGTGATGAGCAGTTGTATTCTCTCCCTTATTATTTCCCTTATCATTATTATTATTATTGTTGGTAGCAGCAGTGGTTTGTGTTATACCTTAGTTACTGGACTGCTCTTATGTCAATCTCTGGGAGGTTTAATTCTTTCAATTCTTTTCCCCATCCCTCTGGGAGTGGCAAAAGGAAAGGAGGGGTGAGTGAGAGAGCAGCTGTGTGGTTCTGACTTACAGCTGGGCTTAAACCACGACATATGTGAAAGCCATTCATCTTTCTCACACCTGATCACATCACTAACCTCTTCTAACAAAGAGCATGAATGATAGAAGGACACTCATTTAAAGACATTTTCTGCCCACACTGAAGAAGGGCTTTCCTTCAGGTTACAGTTTGTTTATTTGACTAAAGACTGCCTTAGCCACAGATAAGAAAACACATTGACTACAGCATCCTTTCTCCTTATAAGAAAGCTCTTTGGTGTAGTAGGTTTACATCAAAGTCAGTTTCTTAGTCCTTAAGGTAAAAATACTTAACTTTTACATGTTTTCAGTGAAACCCTAACCCTTACCCTGAGGAAAGGCCCTCTCTAAGGACAAGTGCAAAAGAAAGATGTTTTCCATTTTCCACTCGTTACCAGGAAGTAGTGTATCTCCCTGCACACTTGTGCTCCATGTCCTCCCCACTGCTGAGTCCTGGAAGACAACACTACATCAGGTGGTTCACCAAGAGTTGACTTCATTTGCGTCCAGCTTCCTGTTCTCTTTTTTCCAGGATGCCCTCATTACTGCTAGACCCAATAGACCTGATGTAACCTCCTGAGACCCAGAGTGTGCTCTGGTCAGTATTGCGGGTGATACCAGAGCAGCAAGAGGGGCAGAACAAACTGCTGAAGATGACCACCATCCTGGGAGGGTGTGGAGTGGGACAGAGTCGACACAATAAACACTCCTGCAATGCATGCATGCATCTCCAAATAGCAGAAAACTGTAATTAAGTGATAAGTAGAGCACCTGAGATAAAGTTAAATATACCAGCTGCTGCTCTGGGCCAGATTCCACTATGTGTTTACATCTCTGCAAGTTCTGAGAATTGTCTGAAGTCTCTCAAATGTCTCTCACTTACACTTCCTGTGAGGGACAGCAGAGCACTGAGCCAAAGCTTTGTCCTAGAGATTTCTAGCTGCTCATCCTTTTGTTCTCACACTCAGTGCCTAAATATGCAATAGGATGATTGTTATAACAGTTATTATTTCTATCATAAATTTTAAAAACTACCTATATGAATAACTGTAAGTCAAAGTCCTTCAGGGTCTATAATAAATCCAAAAGATGTCTGAATACTAGATTTAGTATTTCAATCACTGAATTAGCTAAAAGAAGTCTGAAAATGCATGTACAAAAAGACAGCTGTCTGTTAGCTATATACATTTACACAAATTTCTCGGCAACAGCTTCAGCCAGAAATTAACAACTTGGTCCAAGTAAATTAACTCCCATCATGCTTTGAATGGAGTATTGGGATTTGCCCTGCCAGGATGTATGATGCATCAAGTCTCTTCAACATCTCTTCTTAGAAAGCATCGCCTAAATGTTTACAGCTATCAACATAAAGCCAAAATAGAGAGCTTTAAAGATGTTTCATAGAAACATGAAATGATTAGGGTTGGAAGGGACCTTAAAGATCATCTAGTTCCAACCCCCTACTATTTAATCATTTTGTAAAGCTTCTTCTACATACATACGGAAGAAGCCAAATCAGATGCATCACAACCTAAGACACCATCCCAAAACATTGTAGCATAGCCTCAGTGACCTATCCTTATAATTCCAAATCTTTCTTGGTGACAAACACTGCCAACAACTGTGTCATTTGAGACACAAGAAACAATCCTAAGAAAGCAGTTTGAGTTCCAGAAATTAAACTTGTGCTCAAATTTTCTTACAGATACTTGTAAGAAAGCCAGAGTTCAGGCATAAGTCATAAATACGTACAGGAAGCTGCAGAGGATAAGAATGTAAATCCCACCCTTGTTTTGCTCCCTATGCATTCGGCCCCTCTCCTGTGTGGTGTGTAGTTCCAGGAGTAAAAGGCCCCAGGAAGCCCAGGTTTCCCAGCAATCATCTCTCCTACTCTCCTTGTGTTCTTGGCACAGGCAAATGAAGATGGAGTTACTTACTGGGTAGACACTGGAGTGACAGAATCCAGCAAACATCTGCAGCAGTCTTTTGGGACCACTGTATGGTCTTATAGCTCCCAGGGTATTAGATACAAAACCATTAATTTGCTCTCTTGAAACCATGCATCAGGATAGCCAAATTAATTGAGGTGACAAACGCAGCTTTTTCAATCATCGACACCACAGATGCAGGGAGATGGTTTGATGCATTCCTGTCTTCTAACAGGTTTTATATGCTTCCATCTCTACATCTACTAGGAGAGGTGAGAAAAAGGGCAGGCTCAAACTAAAAGCTGGAGTTGTTCTGTATTCTTAATGTAGACAGTTACAGCTGCCGCCACCACGAGAAAAATAAAATTAAAAAGAAAAAAAAAATCATTTCAAATCACTTTGCTATATTTGTCTTGGTGAAAAACTACGGCAATAGCTTACTATGGTCACATACAACCCTAAGGAACTTATCATCACAGTACTAACAATAGGTACAACACTGACGTTGAACTTCATAATTTTAATTAAGTGTGGAACACTTTTTTTTTGGGCCAGGAAAAGGCCCCAGAGGATTTTATTTCAGCAGGCAAGTAATGCTAACTTACTGCACCAATAATCCAACCACTTGCAGACAATACTTTCATACATGGGACCAGACAGGAAGGTAGCACATCATCTCAATGCACATCTTAAGAAATCAGAGGTTTAAAGCTACCCTTCTATGTTATATTTTTGGTTGCACACATTTAACTCTCACTAATGGTCCTAAGTCTACATATTGTGCAGTCAAGAAAGGAAAATGCCTCATGTAAGCATACTCCCTCTGAACTGGAGAGACGATCCTTTGATGTTCTCCCATCTTTTATAGCCACATAAGAAAAAAAGGCAAAATCCAGACTTTCTTTGTGCTGCTGATTCCTCACGTGTACATTCTCTTTCATTACTTTATTTGTGCAATCAGTTGCTCACAGACTTTAATAGGAAGGTGGCAGTACAGCCCTGCTTGACCATAGCAAAGATGAAGGAGCAGGAATGTGAGGCCATGGAGAACTGTTTCTCAAGATGATGCTGCTGACAGGGGATATCCAACACCTTTTCAAAAGGGTAATGTCATTCTGAATCTCACTTAAATCTCACAGACCCTGTAAGTACAAGGAACTGAAATAATTATTATTATCCGATTACTGTAATTGCTCAAAGGATTTCTGCTAGTCTCTCATTCAGCACAGCATGTGAAAGGCTGAAAAAGAGTATCTGACTAAGGCATAAAGCTCTGGTGCCTGCCAGCAAAAGATTTCCATCATAAACAGTAACTGGAAGAATGATAGGCTTTTGGGGCCTTTCATCAGGAAATAAAAATACGGGAACATCTGTCACCATTCTTCAACATCTGTCAGAGACCCAGAGAAGAATGAAGGAAAGCAACCCAGTTCATCTGTTAAACTGTCCTTTTAACACCTCCACTCCCTCATTCCATTCACTCTCTTAAAATATTTAAGTCTTTGCAGTCCAGGAGTAATGGTTGGACTTGATGATCTTAAAGGTCTTTTCCGACCTAGACGATTCTATGATTAACCATGACGGAGCCCAAGGCAGACTTGGGGTAAGACAGAGAGAGATGGAAATGGGCACAATTTTTCTGAGGTCATATAGAATGTCATACGCTTGCTGTTCAAGAAATTAATGGTTTATGCTCTATCCCTTTCCTACCTGTCCCTGCAGTAGTTAAGCTGATGTCTGTAATCGACACGTTACAGAAGCTACATTAGGTGCCAAACCCAGAAGCCACAGCAGACCATCCCGAGGTGTGGGGCAGGAACGGGATGTGTGATCCATTCCCTGTGATGCCCAATGATGCCCTCAGTAGAACACTTCTCCAGTGATGCAGGGTTCAGGAAACGCCATGTCAACTGCTTCCACTGGTACTGTTTCTTGCAGACTGCTCTGATTTTGTCATGAAAGGCAGGGAGGAGAGGAGGATGGCTGACGGAAGAGAATTTTCCCTCTGTCTCTGAACAGCATCTTTTAGTTTATGCTTTTCTATGACTATTAACTTACTGTACTCCGATGGACATATGGACTAGCTGTTACTTCCTCCTCTGTACTAACTTTTCAGTTTAGCACAGCCTTAAAGTTTTTCAGTTACATTAGCTCACGCCAGCTTTAATCCCTACCTCACAAGTACCAGCCACACCTTTCTGCTTTATTTTCAGAGGCACAGAATTCCTGATGTAGTGAGCAGTTAGTCATTCCTCTGTTCTCAGTTATCTCCTTCCCCATCACTGAATAATGCTGCTTTGTCAATACACAGCTCCTGCTGTACCTTGAACCCATTCTCCCACCCAACGAGGGGTGAACAGAAGGTGTACAGCAACTTCAGGTGCAAGGTCTCAAACTCATTTGACACCTTACTCCAGGCAATCTGTAATATCCCCAGGGGTCCTCAAAGGAAAGGGCCCCAAAGAACCAGCACAGATCCACCTCCTGCCTGCGCTCCAAATTATCACACACGCCTGGCCAAACCTCACCAATTACATTCTGCACACATGCATTTGCATTAATTGTGCTTGTTCTTCTTCTGTGTAAGTTATCTGAGTTAGTATAAAAACACTTTGTCATTTTCCATCTGATTTTAATAGTAACTGAATAATAAATCATTTAAGCAAATTATTTAATGGATGGAGTAGTAGTAAACAGGATACTGCAAGTACACCTATTAGTATACCATAAATTAATTGCTTAGGTATTGTGTTGCTATGTCTCTTTTAATTCTTTCTTTTATAAGGAAGTAAAAGGTTTGACCTTTTTTTCATCTCATATACATGTGCTATTCAAAATAGTGCAACAGATCATCAAAGACAGCTACGGGAGAATTTTTTGTATTCCTTTATTCAGGCTTTTGCTTTCTGCAAATATTCTTGTGCATTAAATATCATTCATCATCATGTTTATGTTCAGGCTGTCATCCGCTCAGACACAAAAAGTAGATGAAACCAGGGACTTCTAAAGCTAAATTTATAACTCTTGGTATCTTAAGCTAACAGCCTAAATGCCCCAGGTGAAAGTAGTAATAGATTCACATACTCTATGGCTCACAGAAACTGGAATATGTGTAACACACATGACCATTAAGTTACATTTGCTGTTAGAAGAGTCTGTTAATACAAATAACGGGGAGCAGTGTACATTTTTTAGCAAAAACACACTTAATGGTCTTTGAATGTATTTACCAAGCTTATATTTACTATCGCTTCAAGCCATACTCCCTGCTGTGGGATCAGAGATGTTCTTTCTTAGGAGAGGGGAAAAACACACCATTTGTGTTCACTGGTGGTATTTTTCAAGGGAACTTACATGTCTCGCTGTGGCATAAGCCTTACTACTAAGGGTGCCCAACACTCCCTCTGCACAGGCAAGGCACAGCACCAACCAGCCAGAACAAACCTCAGGGGGTTCTGGAAACTGCACAAGTGTGATGACTGGATTCGAATCATGCATATGCTCATGGTATGTCTCTACATTAAAGACCAATAACAAACCCAGTAGGCAAGTTTTTTTTCTGCTTGCCTACTTTGTATGACTCCTATATTTAACAAAGATATAGACAGTAGATGATATGTCCAAATGATGTGTTGATGTCATGACAATTTACCTGTGATTCTTTCAGTCTTTAATTCAAGACTGGACTTATTTGGAAAAAAAATACAGGTTGGATAAAGAACTTAGCTGAGGCTAGGTAACCAGCACCTCACTGGTAAGACTGGGTGATCAAAATTGTGCCATTTAGCCTTAGAACACAATAACCCATGAACACTATTACATGTCATCCACTCTCCCATTTATTTTGGTGACCTTTACTTCTTCTTTGAAGCAATGATGCTCAGAGCCATCACACAACATTTCATTCCCCAGACTGCTTTCACATCTTTTCTGTATCATTTGTAAGGACTTGTAACGGAACACTTCCATATGGCAGTACTCCTGACCTGCCAGCCGCACACTTTCATAGGGCATATGTAATCCTGCAACAGATGCAGACGTATGCTGTCCCAATACACCAATGTCCTCTTATGCTCTTTTCCTTGCATGTTTACTTGTGTCTCCAGACAGTAACTCCGATTCTTATCTAGATAATAATGTATCACTTACAGTATTATCCTGTTGGTTTTATCACCCAAGACAGGAACTGAACAAAGATACTGATTCTAAAAAGAGAGCACCTGAGAATGAAAACCCACTGGTCCTGTCTCAAATGGAGGCCACACAAACAGCTAGATACAGAGACTGTGTTAACAGGGCACACAAGCAGCCGCAAGAGTCAGCTTCCTACCTGGCTTGTACTTCCTACTTGAAGGAGAAGTGAGGAAAAACTCCTGTGTCAGCCAAGAGCATGTGACTATTGATTTTCAAAGGAAATTATCCTCCCAGCTGCAGTGGTTTTGAAAAGTCTATTCTTAAACACTCTTTTCAGTTTAAATGGATGGAAATGACCAAGGCTTAGAGGCCTTCATCAGCAAGCATCTCCAGGAGAGATCCACACTGAAAACCAGCAGAAAATCACTGATAGAAGGTCCTACATGAATCTGCTGAGACTGTGGGTCTGTGAAGTCTTGTTCCTTTTTATCCCATCACCTTATGCGAGGAAACAAAGGCCAAAGAGTGTTGATAAGCAGGTGCATTTTTAAAAACACTACACATTTTTACTCCTGAATTTTACATTAATGTATCTGTGCTTGATAAAGTGTTTTTCACTTATACACAGTAATGTTTTCCAGACCTGAACACAGCACCATCCAGACCCATATCTCACATAAACTAATAATGTGAAATACTGCTACTGTAAATCAGGAATATTAAAGTAGAATAGGAAGTTTTTGAAAGCAAAGAATATGCTACATTTTGTACTTATTGCTTTACATGAATTTCTTCTCTTTCCCCTGTCTCTACCTTAAATATGTATTACATGAATTATTTTACCTACTAAGGAAACACATCTGACCCTGACATTGAAAAAAAAAAATCTATGTCGTATCAGCAAAATCTTTAACAAGAAGAAATGAAGAATAACACGTAACTGTGAAAGCAATCATCAAACCCATAATATTTCACACAATAACTCAAGACTACTTTGTAACGTAATTTCTTATACTAACATATGCATCACATTTTGCACCACAATGTGAAAATGTAAATTCCATATCCATTTAGAAATTGATTTGAAACTTGAGGCAAACAATGTGTAAAATTCTCAGCTCTTTCCAGCAACTAACTCTCAGTACATGTGAACATTCCTAAAACATGTCCTTGATGGATACACATTGGGTATACCTAAACTGTACTAAAACATGATGTGCAAATAAAAACAAAGTGTCATTCTGACGGTGTAAAAGCATACCACACAAATCACAGCATCATAGACTAGTCAGGGTTGGAAAGGACCTTAAGATCATCTAGTTCCAACCCCCCTGACATGGGCAGGGACACCACCCACTAAACCATGCCACTCAAGGCTATGTCCAACCCGGCTCTGAACCGCCAGCGATGGAGCATTCATGACTTCCCTGGGCAACCCATTCCAGTGCCCCACCACCCTTACAGTAAATAATTTCTTCCTCAGATCCAATCTAAACTTCCCCTGTTGAACTTTGAACCCGTTACCCCTTGTCCTATCACCACAGTACCTAATGAAGAGTCCCTCTCCAACATTCCTATAGGCTCCCTTCAGATATTGGAAGGCTGCTATGAGGTCTCCACACAGCCTTCTCTTCCCCAGACTGAACAGCCACAACTTTCTCAGCCTATCCTCATAGGAGAGGTGCTCCAGCCCCCTGATCATCCTCGTGGCCCTCCTCTGGACTTGTTCCAAAAGTTCCATGTCCTTTTTATGTTGAGGACACCAGAACTGCACACAATACTCCAAGTGAGGTCTCACGAGAGCAGAGTAGAGGGGCAGGATCACTTCCTTCGACCTGCTGGTCACTCTCCTCTTGATGCAGCCCAGGACACGGTTGGCTTTCTGGGATGCAAGAGCACACTGCCGGCTCATGTTTATTTTTTCATTGACCAACACCTTCAAGTCCATCTCCTCAGGGCTGCTCTCAATCTCTTCTGTGCAGCTGTGCCTGAGATTGCTCCAACCCAGGTGCAGGACCTTGATTGTATCACGGTTAAACTTCATCAGGTTGGCATCAGCCCATCTTACAAGCATGTTAAGGTCCCTCTGAATGACATTCCTTTCCTCTAACATATAAACCGAACCATGCTGCCTGGTGTCATACTTCATGAAAGCAACCGGAAGAGCATACATACAGAAATGGAACAGAAAGAAGCCCACAGAGCATCTGCAAGGAACTGTAATGAACAGTTAAGAGCTGATGTATTTTAAGAACAGTCTTCAAAATGTGTTTAAAGCCCTTTCCTGCAAATAATCTAACAAATAAGTTGATGAAAAGCGTATGTGCTTTTTCCTTCTCTTGTGCTCTAGCTGTATGTACAAAAAAATAAAACCTGTAGTCACGGTTATGCTGTCCATGACTTTAGAATAATACAGACAGGTGCTGCACAAGACTACATTTTTCAGGTGCTGTGGTTGAATATAAATACAACCCAGAAAAAACCTGTGGAACAAAAGGAAACAGTAATCCAAATTATATTCTTTTAAATTAGGCAATTATGTACCAGGGGTCCAATTTCTAAATTTTTGTTTTGTTTTAATATAACAGGAATTAAGCAATTTAATACTTCTTAAAGTCTGAGCTATGATATGAAAGAATGACAACCTGTTACCTTGAAAAAGACCTTATTCCTACTATTCCTTCATTCTAATGGGCTGCTGCCTGCAATCCCTGCTCAAGTAGAGTCCCTGTTTAAATCACAGACAGCTCTGTCTGGGGAAAAGAACTGCATGATAAGGGCCAATATTTGAATTGGAATTTGTTAATGTTAGTGTAGCTGACCAAAGCCCAGCAAGAACAGTAGCTTGTTAGTAAATATCCACATATTTCCCCTTGAGTTCAACATAAACTTTATCCATAATCAGCTTCTGAGGAACGTGGTGAAGAGGAAGGATGGGCTGGGTCTTTACAGTGCACTGCCAAGACAAACGTGATGGGTAGGTGACACTCTGATTCCATCTTCTTACCGTAAGAAACCAGAAATGCAAAAACCAGCTGTGATTATTTGAACTAGTCACTCTGGGAAAAAGAAGAGTGAAGAAACAAAGTCCTCACAAGGAAGTAACACTACTGAAACAAGATGGTTGACCTATGCATTATCACATGCATAAGGACAAATATTCCCAACTGTTCAGCAGTAAGCAGCTCCCATTGGGAACACAGGTGCTGCTGAGAACTCTGGAAAACACTAGAACATCTCTGAGTGCCAAAATGTGAGACAGCCTCTGTATTTGAGCTTGGGCACCTAAAACCAGATACTGCTGATACAGAATTTTTAAGATTACTCAAAACATAACTGCATTAATAAACAACTGAATCCATAGCAGCATTGCCAAAAGCCACTAAGATCTTTAAAATAAAACCATAAAAAAAACTATATGAAAACCCAAACTAGATACAAGAACATAATAAAACTCCTGAATAAAATGGTTAAAAGCAAAACAACAGTAAAATTTCCAAACAAGACGCTGTAATCATGTACTCTTGAGTAAATTTATTTTCCCAAATTCAGAGGAACAGTTCTTGATTTACATGTTTATCCAGCTTGACTTTGTGTCTCAACATGTAACTGCTGTATGCCCACCTAAGCTGCAAAAGCAGACTGGTGGTGTACTTGCCCAAAACCTTTGCCTGAAGCCAACTGGCCAGATTAATAGAAAACCATAGAGGTGGCCAATTTTTTTTTTCTTCTAATTACATCAGTGCAATCATATGGAGTTCTTCACTTTTGCACTAGCACAAACTTCATCCCCTTTAAATTAGTCATATATTAAAGAATAAGAACTGTGAGAAAAGATTTTTTCCAGCACGTTTAAACCCAAGGAACATCACCAGCTCACTATCTGAATTTGTACAATTCATGGTAGGTTCTAAACCATTAAGAAATCAAAGCAGAAGTCTTCCTGTCTCATGTACAAGCTGTCTCAAAACAATCAAGACCTAAAAATGAAATGCATGAGCTATTTTGACTAGCATATAAACTTAGATTACAATGATAAAGCTGAAATTAATCAATTTAATTTACTTGTTAAGCACTCTGTCCTATCCAAGAGGTACTGCACTGCATTAGCTTCTGCAGGAAGAATGAAGGAACACAACCTTTGTTATTAATCCTCTGAAACAAAGACTACGCTATTTGTGTAGCCTGTAACAAAGCTTTTGAGCTTACATTTTTAGCCAGTCCAGTAACATGCTTGGAAAAAAAAATTGTTTCGTGCCAGGGAAATCCATGTTCTGAATTTCCATTCATGAAATCTGGCTATATTTCAGCAAAAGCCCATCATTCATTATCCCAACAATTACCTTGAAAATTAAACCCATACTCTGATATATGGGAACTATTGATGGTTAGTCTTCTCTTTGCTTTACAGTTATTTACAAGTATCCCATTTAGAGCTATGAAACACACTGAATACGGGTCTTCGTATATTTTAAGAATAGACAGAATCCTTCTTATGGAAAATGACACCCAAGTACACATATATCCTTTGATTCCATCAGCAAGTGCTAATAATAGAAATTGTTTTCAATAATTGGAGTCTAGCTTGAGATAAACCCCATGTCTTAAAGCAAACCACTCACTTGATATGGGTTTTTGAAATTGATTCTATTTTAGAAAGGTTCAATTTAATCCAGTTCCATTTTTCTAACCAATTGGCACACTGTTTGCTTTTCCATATCAAACATCACTGTATGGAATGCCTTTCTGGTAATTCTCAATATACTCTAGACTGCATCTTTGAGAATCCTGTACTGCTCTCAATAGCAAAATACCATGAAACCCTCACTTTCTAAATAAGGCACACCATGGTTTTAAATTACACAGATTATTAAACTAAGGTTACTTTTCTGTTGCTAAATTGAGTTGTAACTATAAAACAGAATTAATAACCAAATTTAATGAAAATCCCATTATGATGCAACTTATCAAAACAAAGCTGAAACTGCTTTAAGTAAAATGACAGTCACAGTATAAAGGCAGTACTACATTTGAGCCTATTTCCCCAGCTTTTGGGATGCCTCAGTCAAAAAGTTAACTTCAAAAATGACATTGCCTCTCCCCTCAGTATCAAACACAAGCCTAGAGACAAGCCCACAGAGAGGGTAGGGTGATAAGTCCCTGTCTGTTGGGAGGGCTGTCTCTGACCTTGGTGGAGCTCACTGAGAAATTGCATTCATGCTGGTGAGGCAGAACCAGGTTTGCCACTTTCAGGTTATCAACACCATGCTAGTCGGGAGAGAATAACACTCAAAGAGAATAATTCTTGGGAAAAGAAGAAAGTTATTTCAAAATACAAAACTTTTAATTCCAGTAGGCTTTTCTTCTTCTAATCCATGTGGCATATAGTAAACAAAATTTAATTTCGGGGGTTTCGGAATTAAAATCTACAAAGAACTGAGTTGTGCAAAAAGTGAAACAAAAGGAGTGTCTGATTTACTCCAAATTACATTTATTAGGAATATATTAATCTCAGATCACAAATGTAGTTAAACAGACTCAAAAGGAAAAGCTTTACTTTTAGCATGAAACACTGATGAAAGATTTGAATCTTTCTCTCTTCTTCCCCATTTAGCCTAATAATGCACAAGAACTGCAAGGCTAGTTATACATAGAGGATTTTTGAAACTTCAATGGAAAATTACTCAACCACAAGACAAGATCTGGAAGGCAAACAGTTCTTTGTAAAGTTATAGAGCTACCTCAAGAGTGTGCAAGCATGTTTAATGTTGACTGTTTCTGAGGTATCCTAATGTAATATAGACGGTGCATGGAGAGGAGAAAATTACTTTGCATTCAGCTGAAGAATAAATATACACAATCATCTTCAAAAATCAATGCATTGCTCCAACATCTGAAATCGAGCCGAAGGTAGATTTCTAATCACAAGCAGAATTTCTTGCTAATGAGGTGCAAACCAATGTACGCCTATAGTCAAATGTTTCAGCTCTGGTGTCTTGTGCTCTGATGAGTAAGAATCTTGTACTACTCATGTTTGCAATAATTTCAGCTCTCTCTGTCAGTAGGAGAGATTCTCTGAATAATGTATGTTGTGCAAAAGAAATGAACAAAGTTTAAATAAAACAGGCAATGGAAAGGGAAAAGAAAGAGGACTATATCCAAACTCAAATCAGATCAATTTTGCTAACTTACAGCAGAGGCTATCTGCTAAAGCAACCCACTTCATATCCATTCATAATTTAGAATAAAAATACTAATGTTCTGGGCCCATTTGAAAAGAAAAAAATGAATGTGCAAGATAACCATTAGAAAATAGATAAAAACTGAACACATAAAATTATTCCAGTTTCAAAAGTACAGATGAGTATTTGGATAGCTGTTCTTGTCTAATTAAAAGAAAAATAAATATTCAAGTTTTTCCACTATTGCAGTGGATTATGTGTTAATTTGCCACCCACAATCATTTGAAATACTCTGTTCACTGTTCCTAGCACATGCAAGGGGCCAGGCCCTGAATCTTCACAAGTAACCTCTGCTGCAAATGGAAAGAGAAATAGAGGTAACCAGTCATGTCTCAGAGCTTTATGCTTGAACTCACATGAATATTCATTGCAGTCCAGAAGCTCTAAGGCTTTTGTACTGTATATTCAGGGATGTGTGCAGAGTAATTTCTACACAAATGGCAAGATCCAAAGCCGCTGTTTCACAGTGGTTCAGCAAAGAGTTATTTCATATTGCCATTAAATGACTTAATTCAGAGCTGATGGTGGGGGTTCTTTAATTAGGTTAGAAAATCTCACACATCTGTGCTTTAGAAGCCTCTGTCAAGCCAGCAAATTCAATCACATGGAAGTCAGTGTCCTCCAGCTATCAATTGATTTTCACAGAATTCTGCTCATATTTAGCTTAAGGGACATGCAATATGTGCATTCGGTTGTCAGTTAGTTTGCCTAGATTTCATTAGGAGATCTGCTGCTTAAAAAATACTCTTCAGTATTAAAATGCTGCAAAAGAGAAGCAGCAGTTGGATTACTGGCACAAGACTGCAAAATGTGAAATAAATACAAACTTGAACTAATGCAAACATACATGTTGGTTTAAGTGGGAAGTACAGAGTTAAATAAACCTATTTATTACAGACATGGACAGAGTTATCTGAGCATGCATACAGATAAACGTACACATTTACTTTCTTCCTCTATCTTTGCCTCCCCCCACACTGTAAAGAGTCATCACCTCTGAGTCATTAAACTCTTTGGAACCAAAACTGGATCCAGTTAAAAAAAAAATAAATCAGGCTATGAATCACTATTTCTATAAATGACAAAAACATCAAGGGACAGGTTTTCCTCAGTTGAAACAATGCAAGGTAAAACAACTTAAGGTGGCAGGAATGAGAGAGAAGAATCAGCTGTGAATAGTATAAATAAGTAAAGTTTTGGGCAAACCCTTTCTGAATCTATGGTGTTAGACTTACATAGAGAAGTGGTTCAATTTTAGAGAATTTTGATTTACTCAAGACAGAATTAATCCACCAATTTCAAACAGAAATGCTGTGCAATGCAGGTAATCCAGAGAGTAACAATAGCCTCAGAAATTATGTGGCAAAACTGGATGTGTAGGCAGAATCTAAAACAATTGACTTCACCTAAAATTACTGATTTCAGTATGCAAAAATTTTAGTCCTTTCCTCTTCACAAAAAATGAAAGTCTAAAAAAGCTACTATGTCATCTGTCTTCATGGAATATATAATCAGTGCCTGCAAAAGGTGACATGCATTGTGATGTTTCCTCAATGAAAACTACAGCTGCATAGATCTTATTCCTTCCAGTTTCAAAGCACCTTTTGAAATGTTTTCTCCTTATAGAGTTTAATATTGATTTTCACACTAAACACAACTAATACATTGCTTAATACAGAATCCACACTTAATGGGACATCAATCTTTCCTGCATAAAATGAATGGAGCCATTTTGGTAGCTAAGAAGCTTTTCCTGTTAAATAAGGTGGCAAGGTCATCCTGAAACTTGGAGTATCAAAGACTCATATAAATAAATTTACCAATCATTCGATAAATTACATATGAGAAATGCAAGGTACATTGTATATTTACATATTAAAAAGTGACACAGAGATGGCTGTGATAAAGTGGAGAGAAACACAGAACTTAATTTAAAGGCAGGATGAAGACTAAGACCTCCTCCAATAAGTTTCTATTTTATGCTCACACAGTAATGTTGCTTAGGGTATCTACTTTGAGAGGCAATTCATTCTTGAAGGAAGAGGAGGAATTCAGAAACTTAAAAGACCACAGAAGAAAACTTATAAAGTCCTAAAATACAAACACCAAAGTAGCAATGCTACTATGGTTTCAGCTTTGCCACACTATGTCCCACCGTCTTACATAATAACATGAATTCCTTTTCCTAAGCCAGACCTATATGAAGATAAACAGAAACAATCTTTTGCCATTATTGGAGATCGAGCTGTATCCAGCACATGTTTAACCACTGCTTAAGGACACTGAGGTGATTAAAATATATTAAGTTTAGCTAATTTTACTTTGCTTCTTTAAAAAAAAAGAGGAAGGAAAAGAAAATGTTGCCTCATTTAGTAAAGGCATTTCTTCTGATTTCCTCTCTGGTGTATGTGCATCTCAATGTGTGCGGGTGAGTGTGCATAAAATATATAGTAGGAAGAGAATATTTGTTCCAGTTGAGGTGGTCTGTGAAATCAAGTAAATCAGATACTAACGTGACCTGGCACCAATGTATGGATGCATAGAGACATATCCACAGGATGTATGCATTACGAAATGATAAGAGACATTTACAACTTAGAATATAAGAGCAGGGCTGCCTCAAGTGACATCACCAGATCAACTGCAGCGTCAAACAACTCAGATATATTATACTGCACACCACCGCTTCCCTGTCTCCTTTCCAGTCATTAGAAAAGTATTTGTGAACATAAGTATTATCATATATTTTCCAATACACGCAAGGCACACCATACCCAAAAGCAATCAAGAGGAACTGGGAGTGTATAGACTGAGACATTCATAATACTTCTTTACAACAAAAATTCATCTCCATAGAAACTGGGAAGCAAGAAACTACAGTAATAAGTCTAAAGTAAATGTCACATCAGGTTAGTCAGGAGAAGGCAGAAGAGGGGACTTTGCTTCATTTAGAAACTAGTAGGCTGCTGCCCCTTTTGCTCTTCTGCACAAGGTACCTATACTGAAGACAGACTGATGTTTTTGCAATACAAGATAATGATGCGATTTCCTGTTATTTTCACTGCATTTTACCATAAGGTGGCCAGATAAATGACACGTTTACTTACAGGCATTTGTTACAGCAAAGCTGTTAGCTGTTTCAATGTTGTCTACATGAGGAACCAAATTAAAAGGTGCTTCAGATGCATTGGGGCTGGTGTTATGGAGAAAAATTGCTAATCGAAAAGCAGTATATTCCTGATCTGTGTTCCTGATGAAGAGACCACCTACAAAAAAAAAAAAAAAAAAAAGAAAAAAAAAAGCAAAGGAAGCAGTAGGAATTATTTGCAAACTACTTACTATCTTGTAGCACCAAGCAACTGTCTCTCCCAAAGCTGCACAGTAAGGCTAGTCCTAAGACTTTAACGGATAAAGAATTAAACATATTCGGAATCACAACCACTGCCTTTAAATCACTGTCCTCAATGGATTTTAACCTCCCTGATGCATTCGTGCTTCTCTTCTGACTTTTCAGTTTCCAGCCTTTCATACATAAATACCCAGATTTGTCATGATTACAGTGACCTTTTAAAGTGTTTAGCCTCTATCTCCCTGATACAGAACACAGTGGTAAATCAGCTACTCAACAGCCTCTTACTTAAAGTGGCAAGCTGATTAAGAGGAACGATGATTTTTTTGGATTAAAAAAAAAAAAAACAAAAAAACAAAAAAAACCCTAAAAACCAAAAACCGAAAAAAAAACCCAAACCCTCAGTGTAGGACAATCTTCAATGAACAGGGACACAATGAACTTTGCTTCCTCTGCAGCCATGTGCACGCAGGGAGCAGCTCAGCCTTGTTAGCAGCATCTTTACAAGTCCACGAAAAATGATGCAGTGATGGAGCTGAGCTGGAAAGAATTCAGCCAGCTGCGTCCCATCCGAAACACGTCTGAAAGGAGGGGAGCAGGCGGCGATGGGAACAGGGTGAGGATGGGGCACTGAGCTACAAGGACAGACCCACAAAACCCTAAACTTTCCAACTAGAAGGGAAAGAAGGGCAGCGTTGGCTTTTACCCCAGCCCTGCCCGCTACCGCATCCTCCTGGTGCATGTAACTCCACATCCCTCTGGAGCCAGTGAACGGCGGTGGGTTCGGAGAGGGGAGGAGAAGGGAGAGTTTAGACATCATGCAAGCGGCATCATTCCCAAGCCCCTTCCTAGCCTACCGAGCCTGCTTACCCCCGGAGCTAGAGCGAGTTCTGCGAAAGAGAAGCATCCTCCCTTCCACACGCGAACGCACACACATGCTGGTATATACACACACAGACGCACACGTACACCCATGCACGCGGATTTCTTCGTGAAGGCAGAGAAATGGGATGGTGTTGGAGAAGAAATCCTTAAACTGCCTCGAGAGCCTCCTTCCCAACTCACTTTGTAAAGGATTGAACCCCTGGACACACGCACACAGCCCAATGTAGCGCTTACCTATTTGCACACTGCTAGGAAAAGCTCCCATTGCTAGTCCCCAAAAGCCAGAAAACAACAAGACAAGCTGTCTGCAAATTATCCTCATCTTCTCTTTTGCCTCTCTGTCTCGCCTTCTCCCGCTCGCTCGCTAGATGCTGCTCACAGAGGCATTGAGGATGAGGTGGCTACAAACAAAATGAGGAAAAAAAAAAAAAAAAAAAGGAAGGGGGGAATAAAAAGAGAGATTTCCTCCCTTCTTTCCCTCTTTTTCTCTTTTTTTAGTGTGTTGTCGTGTTTTCCTATCTGTTCGCTATTCTCTCTTGCTGCCGCTCCGCCTCTCTCCGGCCGCCGCTGCCGTTTCAGCAAGACATGCCGCCGCGCCGAATTTTTCCCGCAGTCTCCATCGCCGGGGAGCGGCTTCTGTCCGGCTGCAAGCCTTGCACATGCAGAAGATGGTGGTGAGTTTGGCGGCGGGGGGGAGCGGCTAGTGGCGGCGCGGCGGGCGGACATGCGCCGTGAGAGCCCCCTTCGCCGCCCGCACCGCCGCGGGCGCGGAGCTGCTGAGCGCGTCCTGTTGTGCGCCGCCCCGCGGAAACGCCCGCGGGTTCTGGGTGCGCTGCAGCCCCCGCGGCAGCGGTGAGGCGGGTTGTGTGGCTTTGGGGGTTTTGGTAGTAGTATTATTGTTATTTTCCCCCGTTTTTGCCGCTCGCACGTCTGCATGCGCGCAACGGTGCGGAAATTTGTGCGGCGGAGGGCGAGAGGGCCAGGCAAGGTCACTGCCCCGGGCTTTGCGCGGGGTATGGGGAGAGACATGGCTGCTGCAGTCCATCATTCGCGTGGCTGGGGCTGGCGTTTATTAAGTCCCAATTATTATTAATGAAGGTGGCAGTGCGGCTCTGCATGTGCTGAGCGGCTGCGGAGCGGGGGGACGCAGCTGGGCAGACATCCCCCCCAACCCGGAGGGTTCCGTGCATGCAGCACGGGAGCAGCGGGACCCCCCTCTGGCTGCCGGGATACGCGGCAGAGGATGGAGCAGAGGGATGAGACCGGGGAAGCTCTCAGCGCTTGTGGGCACTCATGCCAAAAGGAGAGAGCAAATGAAAGGAAAACTTCGCTGTTTCTGTGCCGCTGCCTTTCCTCTCTCTCCTTTTCTTTTTTTTTTTTTTGCCCCTTTTTAATAGTGTTTGTTGTTGTTGTTGTAGACCCTTATCTTCAGTGCCTTTAGATTTTTCTTTACAAGCTTTGGAAGCTCCCCAGAGCAGCTGCCAGAAGTCTGGGGATATTTCAGTTAATTATTAAAAGGTATATATAATAAATGTTAGGTAATGAAATCATCCAGCAGTAGCTGTATGTCAGGGAGGGGAGCTTCTCGTTTTACATGTGGCTTTGCGGAGAGATTTCTGTCAGTCACAGGGAATGATTTGAGCTCAAATAATTTTAAAATGTTAATTTGCAATATGAAAGAATATTGACTTTAAGGTGAACTTTGTGGCTCTCTGCTCAAATACACACATTTGCTCCAAGACCAGAGTTTTGCCTGCTTTCCTGAAGATTTACTTTCTTGATTTATTATTACATGCTGTGTTTCCAGGCTCTGGGGTAAAAAGACATCCCCTTTAATTGCTGCAGAAGGTGACAGTGATTTTTGAAGCATGATTGTGGGCTCCTCAGTGTACCTAGAAGAGCAAGCAAAGAACACTGAGAGCAGATATATACATAAACTCGTCTGCATGGGCATGTGCAACTGTGTGTGTGACTCTGTTTGGAAAAGTGTGGAGTTCCTGTAAATAAATCACTCTTTGAAAGACTTCTTTGCAGATCACTGGCAAACAGACTTCACCTGCATTTCAGAATACTCATTCCTTTATTTTTCAGTAATTCTTCCACTTCCCTTTACTTTCCCATCACGTATTCTCATCCTTCCTCTCAGTCTGCAGGCTTGTGCTTCACATTATTTACCCATGGCTTTTTGTGACCTCTACTTTTGCTCTTGTGTGTCTTTCTTTCCATCTTCCTTGCCTTGCTCTCTTTGTCTCACTGAATTCTTCTCAAAATTTGGTTCCTCCTTTCTTCCATCCTTTAGTATTTAACTTTTCGACTTTGTAAATCCAAGCAAAATGTAATGAAAACGGAATAATATTTCAACTCCATAATGGCTGTCTGGTTCTTCACCACTAGGAGCAAGTAACTTGGAAGCAGGTAAAAAGTTAACCTGATGACACATACTCATGTGAATTCATGCCAAATATGTGTAAAAGATTATGATTTTAGAAATATGCCCATTATAGGCAAACTGCTGCCTGTCAACTGAGCTGAGGAATATGCCTTTTTCAAATATGGTGGTAGCATGTTAATTTAAATTGAATTTGAGAGTCCACAAGGAACCATTTCAAACAGTGGTCTAATCTCTTCTGACCAGGAGTCTCATCCTGCAGTTTTCATTTCTGTTGGAACATACATTTTGGTGAAACATCCAACCTTGATTTAAAGACTCCATGAGACAGGAAATCCATCAGTTCCCTGGGTAAGGTGTTCCAGTTGTTACCTACTCTAATTTGTTGAAATCTGCATTCATTTAGTTTTGGTTTCTGATGAACCCAGTGTTCCTGTTACAGTATCACTCAATGTTATTCCTGGAAATAATCCCATCCTCTCCTTAACACTCCCCTGCTTAGACATCTCAGGATCATTTTTGCAGCTATGGAAAGCAGAGGAAACAAAGGGTAAGAGGCCACCATAGCAATTTTGTTTAAAAGACACAAGGGAAAAAAAAAAGGATTTGCAGTGTCAAAGGGGGAAAATCCCATTTCAGTAATTTTTGAGAAGTGAATGGCAGATGATCAAGTAATTGATTGCAATGTTTATTTTACAGAAAAACTAAACCAGGAAGGATAACAGGGTTGTAATCAAGATTAAGACTGGAAGAGAAGAAAGGCGAGGTCAGTTTTTAGATTCACTGCTACTTTGGTGGGTTATCCTGGGGTGATTGCTGAGTGCCCACCAAGCTGCACTCATACTCCCAGCAGGATAGGGGGAGAAAATAAGATGAAAAATCTCATGGATCCTGATAAAGACAGGCAGGTCACTCACTGTCACAGACAAACCAGAATCAATTTGAGAGAAATTAATTTAATTTCTTGTCAATTAGAAGGGTGAGAAACAAAGACAAAACTATAAAATACCCTTCCCACACACCCCTTTAACCAGGTTCAACTTCACACCTTTCACAACTCCTCCCTCCTCCCCCTGAGCAGCACAGGGGGATGAGGATTGGGGGATTCTGGCCAGTCCATAGCATTTTATCTCTGCTGCTCCTTTTTCCTCATGCTTTTCCCCTGCTCCAGTGTGGCTCTGCCCTGTGGGGTATCCTTCTTCAGGAATAGGTTGCTGTAGTATAGTCTCTCCACAGGCCACAGTTCCTGCCAGAAAACCTGCTCCCGCTTCACTCTCCACAGGCTGAAACTTCCTTCAGGCATCTTGTGCTGCTGCAGTGTGGGTTCATCCACATGCTGCAGTGTTCTCATTGGCTCCATCATGGTCTTCACCATGGACTGCAGGTGAATTTCTACTCCAGTGCCTGGAGTACCTGCTCTCCCTCCTTCACTGATGGTGTCTGTAGAGTTGTTACTTTCCCATTTTTCTCACTCCTCTCTCATCCAGCTGCTGTGCAGCGTTTTTTTACCCTTTCTTAAATGTGTTACTGCAGAGGTGCCACCAGCATCACTGGGTGCTCAGCTTTGGGAAACAGTGGGTCTGTTCTGGGGCTGGATAAATCTGGCTCTGTTCACCATGGTGTCAGTTTATTGTGTCTTCTTAGAGTCCGCCTCTGTAATGCACCCTCCCAATCACAACCTTGCCACATAAACCAAATACAGTTGTACACTGCTAACCAACAGGAGACCAGGAAGGGAGAGTTCATGTGTTCTCCCGGCAGCTTCTGGAGAGGTGCTGCGTGAATCTGCTTCTGAACTGGGGTCCCTGGCTCTCCCTAGTTCCCCTCAGGCAGACTGTGAAGGTTGTGGTAGGTGATGGACTAGAGGCACTGGCTGTTGGTGGTGAATGCTTACTTTGCCTTAGGGCATGTAACAGCTTGTGTTGGCTGTGCTTGGAAACCACCACTAGAGAAGACTTGCTCTTCAGAACATAAGCTGGTGATCTGCTGAATGAATCCCGCTGCAGATGATGCATGAATATGATGCTTTTTCCCTCTGGCAAGGATTGGAAACCTTTGGCTATTTGCTTGGTCAGATAGTCTTGTGCTTGGACAAAAGACCCTTCAGGAACCAGAAGAATATAAGATCTGTGCTAGAGAAGAAATGAAGTCTGTATGTTAGACAGGAGGAATAAAACTGCAAAGAAGGTAACAGAGGCATTTACCTTATGGGAATCCCAGAGGAAAATCAGAATATGAAGAAGGCAGGAACTTTGCTCTATAGAGAGAGTTTGTGATGCATACGTAGTGGTAAATGCTCACCTACTGAAGTAGCAACTTTGATTCATATCTTCTTGAAACCAAAATAAAAATCCCAGCTACACAATCTATTAAAAAGACATGTCATTATGTGTCTTGAGACATGTAACTTTGTGAGGAGAAGAGAACTTCAGTGAGAAAGGGGGAAAGTAAAGCTGTGCTAATTGTCAGGGCAGGTGTCATGGGTTCACCAGCAGCAGTCATTTTTCTTTAAGTAGGAGCTGGTGAGCACTGTGTTTTGGATTTTCGGCTTGGGAACAGTGCTGAT
>JASSUY010016971.1:14749-29827 GCA_032466535.1 Forpus xanthops
CTAGTGGGAGGTGCCCCCGCCCCCGGGGGGGGGGGGGGTTAGGACTAAGTGATCTTAAGGTCCTTTCCAACCCAAACCATTCTATGATTCTGTTCAATGCATTTCCTTAATGCTTTTTTAATACTTTCTGGTTTGTTTGTTTTTTTTTTTTAACTACTCAGGAGGTTTGACCTCACCCTGCACATAGTTTTTGACCTGCTGGAACTCAATTTTTTAGCAATTTTGGTTTTTATCAAAAAACATTTCCCCTAGGTCTAATTCTTAATCTTCAAGATTTTTTAGGCCGTAGCCCTTTGCAGTAACTCACTGCTATTTACCACCTGCCTTTCACACAGTCTGAGGGTCTGAAATCCCTCTGGCACAAAACAGTTATTCACTCTTAAGTCTCTCCAATTCGTTCACTTCCCAGAATTTTCCACTTTGGTAACAAGACAAAGTATGGGCACCATGATATTTCCTATGCATCTTTTCTCCTAGAAACTGAATTACCATGGTTTTGAATTGCTAGTACTGCCAACTTCTGTTACAAAAAAAACGTTTACTTGGAACTCCTGTATTGTGGCTGTTCCAAGTCACTATTTTAACTTTTGATTAATTTCTCAGAAAGTGGGTAAATTGTGCTTTTTTGACATTACCAGTGTAAGTGCCTGTTTGGGGATGAAGTTGATTTCTGAAGTGTGGTTCATTTACCTTTCTTCATACTGGCACTGGTAGGGTGGTCTAACAACTTAACATGGTCAGGGTGATATACATGAATCTTCTCTCTGCTCTTTGAGTGGTCTGTAGCTACTGCAGTAGTAAAAGAGACTTTTTCATGTTGCCTGCATTAGTGTTAAGCTTGCCATCAGCAAGCTGGTGAAACTCCTTGCCCAGGTTTCCTTCGTTAAAACCAGTAGTTTTCTGCATTTTGGACTGAGATTGCCATAATGGTCACAGATTATTTGGACTGCCAACCAGAACTGGGTTTTTTTGTTTGCATGTTTTGAATGTCCCTGGCTTAATATTTAAATATTACAGTTGTGTTTGTTAGTGCATACGTGAATCAAAAGAGTTCTGTTGCTTTTTTAATGAGACATTGCATTTTGACAGTGCTAGAAGTGTAAGATACCTGCCAGAGCAGTCTATGTACATACAGTCACTGTGGTGCATATACAGTCACCACATAGTCTCTGTGGCCCACAGAGGCCCATTAGGAGGTCTGATCTTCACACTAGCTAAAGATAAGGGAGGTGGTTCCTCCCTCATGCAATTCAGCCCTTAACCCTTTCTTGGAGCCAGCAGATGCTTCTCGGCATAGGTGACATATAAGTTTGTGGCAGCAGATTCTCTGAAGAGGATCTTCAGAGGAGAAGGGCACTGGGGAAAATGAGTGGGGTTTTAGAGGGTTATGGGAAGTTTGGGGAGTGGGGCTGTGTTCCTGTTGCTGTCCCTCTCTCTGCAGTTTCTTACCTGGCCCCACAGACTTCCTTCCCACCTAAAGCATTGCTTCCTCTCTCTATCGCAAGGTCACAACAAGCACACACAACAAGGAAAAACTGCTTTACTCCCATATCAAAGCATGCTCAACCCATGTGAGCATCCCTGAGCATCAGGAGCTGGGGCAGGGGAGCATGCCTGGGAAAGGGGCTCTGCTATTCTGGCTCATGCTTGGAGATGGCTCTGCTTTTAAGAGTGTAAAATTTATGGTAAGAAGCAGCAATGTGGTAGAGACTAGAATCAGAATCATAGAATAGTTAGGGTTGGAAAGGACCTTAAGACCATCTAGTTCCAACCCCCCTGCCATGGGCAGGGACACCTCCCACTAAACCATGCCACCCAAGGCTACGAATACCCCAAATTTGTCTCATCCAAGCTGCTAGAAACACCTAGGGGTGACATAATAGCTCCAGTCACAGCTGGCTTGGTTGGGTGGCAGAGAACTAAGGGATCTCAGCCTCTGCCTTAGTCTGTTGCTTGGCAGAACAGCGTATAGGATTGTCTGGGAATTCCTTTGGCAGTAGACTGGGGAGAAATATTGATGTGAAACTGAACATTCTAAGATTCTGTGATTCTATGAGCTGCCTTCAGTGTGTGATCGCAGCTCAGAAAGCCAACTGTATCCTGGGCTGCATCCAAAGCAGTGTGACCAGCGGGTTGAGGGAGGCGATCCTGCCCCTCTACTATGCTGTCATGGGACCTCACTTGGAGTATTGTGTGCAGTTCTGGTGTCTTCAACATAAAAAGGACATGGAACTGCTGGAACAAGTCCAGAGGAGGACCACCAGGATGAGCAGGGGGTTGGGGCACATCCTGTGTGAAGATAGGCTGAGCAAGTTGGGGCTGTTCAGGCTGGAGAAGAGAAGGCTGCGTGGAGACCTCATAGCAGCCTTCCAGTATCTGAAGAGGGCCCGCAGGGATGCTGGGGAAGAACTCTTCATGAGGGACTGTAGTGATAGGACACGGAGTAATTTTATAACAAACCAGACGCAATAATGCCTACAGGTAGCAAGTATGTCTGTTCAGCTCTGATTGTTTTACATGATGCCATGTTATTTAAGTCATTCATGGATTGACCTTGAACTCTAAAGGATAATTTCTTCAGCTTTGTAAAATCAGCTTTTATTTCAATATTGTTTCCTTTGGAGAAGCGTCTCCTCACAATGCTGTACAGACAGCAGAAGGGCAATCACTAACATTTTAGAACATTTTTTTATTTCAATGGGTCGTAACATCCATCTGGTTTTTCTGGCATGCTTTAAATTTTCAACCAGTGTTTAGTATATTTTTCCCTCTGGTTTCTAGTACTCAAAAATACCCAATTTTTATTGTTCCAAAAATATACTCTTGAATTAGATACATAGTAAATTCCCTCCTCTAAAAAAGATTGTTCTTTTTGTTTTCTGCTGCAGTTGTTGGATATTTTGTTCTTGGGATTAGGTTAAAGAGATTTGAGAATTAATGCTGAAAGCTCCTGTGGTGTAACTATCTTAATTCCACCATGCCCTTTTTTAAAAAAATCATTTAAATTTGCATAGTCATATTTTATATGAACAGCCAGCATTTGGCTAAAAGGCTTGATGTTAATGAAACAGGGGAGGCTCCATTTTTAGGCCTTGAAGTGTGAGACATAAGCATGCATGATCTTGCAGTGTTCCATGTATTGGTAGGCATTTTACAGGTAATATTATTAAAATACAGCTAATATTATTAAAATACAGTTAATATTATTATTGCAGTTAATATTATTATTAATATTCAGACAAAATCTGAATCTCAGTGTCTAGCATTACTTGTCAAGAAAAGAATAAGAAATTAAGCAATTCCCAGGGTGAATGCGGGTGTCTGCATTGTGGTACTGTGGTCTAATGAAAGATTGATGACTTGGGTATGTAATTATTCACACTGTTTCTACTCAGAGTCATAAGACTGTCTCGTCGTTCTGTTATTTCTTTTAACAAAATACAGAATTCATGGCCCAAGATGATTCTGCTTTATTGCAGTATTTTAAAGAAATAAGTTCTGTGTATGATAGACAGGATTATAACTTTATGCAGACATAATGAATTGTTGAAATATGCATTTTGAATATAATTCTCTTTCCTCAGGAGACCTAATCTGGACAGCCTGTTCTTTCTTGGGCAGCTTGTAACATTCCCAAGAGTAAATCAAAATCATAATAAATCAATTCCTTGGAGCTATGAGTCAGGAATAGACTCACATGGGCTAAAAAATGAGAAAACAAATTGGTCAGGTTCAGAATTTTAAACAAAGGGTCAGCTTCATTATGTTTTTCACTATCTGCAGATGCTTCAGTAAGCAGAAAATTTGCTTATTAATTTTCCTCAAAGTCCTCACCACAATCCAGGCAGGAAAATCAAATTTTCAACTAAAATTATTCAGATTTTAATTTAGGCTCTGCCCCTATAAGCATACAATTTATGCTTGTTCCAGACTTGGTCCTAGCAAAGTCGTCTAGTTCTCATCTAAACTCTGTCTCAGTGATGTTTCACTCATTTTCTCGGGGATGAACAGGGGTCTCTGCCTGCTTTAATCTGCCCTAGTCATTGCCGCAGGCTTCTTTATAGCTTCAGAAGAACCACCATCCCCCAGAGGGTGAGTGTTTAAAATCAGCAGGGAAGTGGAGAGCAGTCATTACATAGTAACTGAATCGTGGCAAGCACTCCTTATGGTTTTATTGCCTTAATTTCTCAGGGAAAGGCATTATAAGGCATGGTATCATTACTGATATCAGGAGACTTGTCACACAGGTAGGAGAGCTTAAAGGAAGAGATAATATATCCTACAGATTAGCCAACATATGGAGTCAAATACAGGAATTTTGATGATGTCAAATTCTTACATTTGCTTCTTTGGTTAGGGATTTTCTATTTAATATTCCTTCAGTTTATTCACTCATTGGTAAAACTGCATTTAATCCCATTTTATAAATCCTGTTAGGAGAAGGATAGTTCTCTGTAGACTCTAAAGTCTGGCTGATGATATCTGGGTTGATACTTCAGAGAAAGTGAACCTCCAGGCTTACAAATTTTTTTGCTCATTGTGCAGTGATGTAAGAAAAGGAGGTAGTTCATTCCTGCCCTCTGCTAACAGTTAACTGGCAGAAGCAGATACAAGATTTTCTTCTCCTACATTTTTCTCCTCCAATTATCTGTACTGAGCATGTGAGTGCAAAGAGCCCCTGGTAGCCTATACTTCATCAATATTGCTTTGCTATCAGCATTATTGTTGGGAAATGCAAGCTAAATTAAGCAACAGTAAGACTCTTTACTCCCATTGAATTTTCCTCATGTCGAATTACATAGCTGATGTAAATCAGCACATTTCTATTGGCTTCAGTCGTGCTCATTTATGCCAACTAAAGAGCAATGTGACAAGTAGTTCTTTGTTGCAGCTGCCTTCTCACATGCCCAGCTCAGATTTACTCCTCTCTTAGAGCAATTTCTCTGGTATGAGCCAAATTGCAACTGAGTAAAAAGATTTGCGTCTACAGAATAAATTCAGAAGTTGCTCCAGAGGTTATGCTTCACTGTGCTCAGAAGTTATTTTACATCAGGGTGACTTAAGTCATTAGGAATAGCTGTGTGAGCGTGTTCTGGTGATGTTCTGGACACCTCACTGTGCTGCTGTGTGCCCTGTCATGGTCGCCTGTGACCTATTTGCCCATCAGTCCTGCAACTATTCAAGCGCTGAAGAACTGCTTGGTTCTGCTCTTGTATCTGCAAACACTCAGAGTTAATAAGCCTGGCAAGTATATGGGGAATCATTTTCCAGCAAGCCCTGTATTATATCAAACCATTATATTTACAGATGACCCTATACTAAGCTCTTAATTTTTTTTGTCCTCTATGCAGAGGCAAAGATGAATTCCTGGTACCCAAAATACACATACCCAGCACCATCCTGTTCACATAACTACCATGGCATTAATCAAAGCTCATCCTCAACAAAACAAGAGATTTAGGAGGAAAAACCCATGACTCCTAGTAGGGGCCAACCTTGGCAGCCAGGTGTGCCTTGCCTCTAAAGCACTATTAGACAAAAGGGCTTCAAGAGCCTGACCATCATCCCCACAATTAGTTGGCCACTGTCCTGAGAGCCCTCTGGGTATGGCCACACTGTAAAGCAGGCAAAGCATCACTGTGCACTCTTCATTTAAGTGTTTTGTATTGCCTGGGGAGATGTACAGCTGTTTTGTTTTTTTTTTCCTCTATTGCTCCTGCAGGACTCTGCCACGTGGAGCAGAAACTTCTATAGCAAATGATGATTGTCCCTCCTCCCTCCAAACTCCTATTTATGCACCATGACGTGCCCAACACATCCCAAAATTAATTAAAAAACTAAATGAAAATAACCATCTCACAATGTCCTTACAAAAAGCTGCACAACTCTTGTACTGTTCTAGCATAAGGCGTATGATGCATTTTGAGCATGCAGGGAATTAATTCAGAAAATCGTTTTGCTGTCAAGTTTATCTTTATAAATGTGAGCAAACTGGTTTATTTTTCACTGGCAGTCTCATTTGGATATTATACTTATAGAAGTGTAAACCAGGCAACACATTGCAAAGCACAAATTACAAAAAAAAAAAAACCCTTTCTGATCCCCTTTAATGCCTGAAACTTACTGCAAAACTGCATGAATGGCACAGCGAGGATCAAGCATGTTCACACAAGAGATCTTAGGTACAGAAAATGCTGTTGAAGGTTGTTGCTCTTTAAGGCCTGTCTTGTCTGCTGCTTAGACACCTGTGTTCCTACAGCTCCATGAAATAGCCGGAGTTACCAACAAACAGAAGCGCTGCACATCTCACTCAATTCTGTTTTCACAAGCAGATCTGTTCTTTGCTGTTGCACCGGGCTATTCCCTCACCTTCATTTTCTCCTGTTTATTCTGATGGCACTGCTAATGAGACACTTGTCGCCTGACCTCTGGCCTCTTGACAGCCTCATGCAGCCCCTGTGATGTTAAATGAAGCTAGGCACAGCAGCAACCCTGTGACCAAACCATTGAAATGAACCTCTGCAAGATAGGTGAGGTTCATCAATATTTTTTATTCAGGGAAGCACAGGAGGGAAAGTAGAAGAGGGGAGGCATCACACCTGGGTGTTTGCCAAGATCAGAGCAGTGCACTGGAGTTGGTGTCCTGAAATGTGGTGTGAAAAAAAATGTTTTGTTGGAGCCATGGTAACAAAGCAATAGCTGCTTACATTTTTTGATTTACAGGATCTGTAACTAGTATCAAGATTTTCAAAGACAATAACACTAGCAGCTGTTCAACATCTGGCACAGTTAAGAGGCAAGAAAAAAAGAGCTGAAGTGATGCTGCTCTGAGGAGCTGGTGGAGGTGTTTGTAAAGTCCAAAGATAGTTTGGGGGAAAAAGCCACTGTAGCAACAAGAGAAATTAAACTAAAAGAAGAAGAGATTCAGAGAAGAGAGAATTATGAGAGGATGGAAGGGAAGGGCTGCAGAAGCGGCTGGGTTTGTCTGAGGCGCTCAGCAAGGAGGACTCACAATGAGGGAGCAGGAGCAGGCTCAGTCTGAAAGTATGGTGGTAATGGGGGTGTAACAGCAATTCATGGAGATGAAAGCAGACACTGGTACTGGAGGCCAGGAGCCTCCACAGCTTCTACTCATTACCTTCCTTATCCTCCAGCCATGCTTCAGTGCTTGCACTGTAAGGACTAGTCATGATTTTATTCCACTAAAAGGGTACCTTATCTTTTCCTGCTCCCTAAGTCTTGCTATAAAAATTCTTGGGTTTGTAAGGCCTCAGAAGCAGTCAACAACCCATGAATGCAGATAGCTTCAGCTATCCAGACTGAAGCTATCAAAAGTGTCATAGCTTTTTATGCCATGTAAGTGTATCACTTGAAAATGGTGGCCATCATTTAGGCAGGAGCACTCTGCAGCCTGAAAAGCATGGATAATGGGGTCTACAAAATCCCATTTGACTCTCAAGGGTAATAAAGGTTTATGTGGCTGGCTTTCACTATGGGCTCTACCAGACATCATGGAAAAGAATCCCGTGGTTTGTAAGTCCCTGAGTAGCAAAGGAGTAGAGGGTGTATATAATTTCCAAGGAAATTTCTGTCTTCTGTGTGGAAGCAGTGACACAGTGAAGTGAAGGTTTTGTTTAAGTTCATTTGCTTCATGGCAAGTGCCCCAGTAAACACATGGAAGACTTGGTCCTTTTTGCAAATCACCTGTGTAGATAAACTTCTGCCTTTTGTTAGAAAAGATCCAGTGTGAACTGGTCGTAACAGAACTGATAGTGGAGTCCTTCAGTTCCTGTTTTCTTGGAAAGCAGAGGACCTTTCTGGGAGCATTCTCTTCAGACCAGTTTCTCCTTTTGCTTGTTGTGTGGTTTGTTTCTATAGAAGCAGCTGCACACTGAATGGCTGGAGTCCATCCTTAATGTCCCTCTGATGCATCTTCTTGAAAAGCATCATGGTGCAGTAGATTCAAAACATTGTATAACTGAATTCCTGCAGGCACACATGCTGGGGCTAAGAGTGGCAATTTTTTCTCATAAAAAATGTGAAATAAAGTACTTTTAGTTGCCTCTTGGTAACATCTCCCATTAACAACAGCTATTGTATCTTGAAGATGGGAATAGCAAGCACTCAAATAGCATATTCTTGTCTTCAAAGTACTTTGCAGACATTCTTTTCTTCTGAATTAAGGAAAAGTTCCTGTTCTTTTCAACACTTCTCCAGTGAGATAAGTGTCCAATCTATCATGAGAAAGAGGAAAGCTAGTGAGTCCACATTCTCCACTGGAATAGGTGCATTCACCCTTTCAGCTGGCAGAGATTGGGGCCCCCAAGTTGGGAACGTCTCTAAATGCCAACATCTGAAGGAAGAGTAGGCTCTGTCCTGTCATTGGCATCATTGACAAAACTCCTATTGACTCAGAGAAGAGTATGAGGAGGCCAAACAGTGCTGACTTCTGATGTCATCTCCTTGGTTTACTTTGTTTTCCAAAGATCCCTTTGTGCTTCTCTCCCTTGCTTTGTATTCTGAATATTCAGATCATTTTATGCTCGGGGTCCCCACTTGTAATTAGATTGTGAGGTTTGTGACCCTGTTATGTACAGGTTGACTGGAAGTGATGCTGATCCTTCACTGTAAGATTTAGTAAAAGCCACAACAGGAGGAGGACAGTGAGGGTGTGGAGGAGGAGGAGGGCAGCTGCTATTGTTCTATCATCAGCGCTGCCAAACCATCCCTTGTTTTTTTCTGTGGCCTGTGTATGTGTCCAAATGCTGTTTGAACAAACAGGGCACAGTCAGGAGGCTGACAAGAGGGCAGTGAGAGGGTTAGCAGGGTCTTAGCTAGAAATACTTGCACGAGTCAGAAAGCAAGCATGGGAGGAAGGAACTTAAGTGGAGACATCTGTGTAGCTTAGCTTTCAGCAGCTCTGCCTGGGATAGGGGTGGGAGAGTCATGCCTAAGATGACATAACGTTATTTTGTCTTTCGTGAGTTGAAAACAGAGGAAACTGCGAAAGCAAAGCATGGTCTGTGTCACGCATGGTCCAGGCGTACCAAGTACATAATGGAGCAGTGTCAGTGCTTTCTGCTCTGCCTCTCACACCCCAAAATAACTTTTCAAGACAACTGACAAGAATATGATATGGTCCAAAAACTGATCTTGGACTTTTTTCGCAGACGACTGAGCCAGAGGCCAACTGCTGAAGAATTGGAGCAGAGGAACATACTGAAACGTAAGTCCTGATACCTCTGACATTTAACCTGAAGCTAGTTTGGGTTAGTTTAGATGTACTTTGGGTGTTTTTTATAAAACATCAACTATTCTGTACATGAACCATTAATAATAAAGAAATGCATCATAAATGCAAATAAGTATGCAAGTCTGTAGCAACATCCAGAGCTGCAGTTCTTTAAAATCAGAGTCAGTAAATTCACAAGAATGAACTATCTATGGGGAAAAAAAAAAAAGACTTTATATCTCTTTTGCAAGTCCTGTTACAAACAGAGTTGGTCATTCTGAAAAGCTTTTGTGCAGCTCTTACATAGATGAGCATCCTGTTATAGGTTAGTAAAGACATTAGGGCATGGCTTGATTAGTTTCCCTAAAAATCTTTACAGCATCTAGACTACGTGGAGCCTTTATTCAACTGAAGAAAGAAACCAATGTGATTTGGAATTATTTTCCTGAAATGCTCCACTGAAACTCTTCCTTTAAATCAGCCAAAAATTTGCTGATAGATCCTCAACATACGATACTTTAAAGAGATAAAATACCATTTAGAGTCCCTGACCTGGGTTAAGTTACTGGACACATTGCCACCAGCTTCAAAGGGAGCAGGACTGAGTTCAGCCCAAACCTTGTAATCCTATGAAAGAACAGAAGAAAAATTACTGTTTCTTTACTCACATTGAAGTGGTTTGTGTATTAAGAGAAAGCTGTTTATCTCACCATTGTTACAGAAAACAAAATAAACAAGTTCTTCCCTTCTTTAGTTAGTAAGTGCATCATTCCAGAGAAATTTTTAAAAATTACTACAGGAAAAAGTGCTTCCAACTGGTACCTTATCCATAATATCTCCTTAGGTAGGAGAATTTACTTTCTCCTCTTGTTCAAATAACTGCATTATACAGAATCATAAAAATGTAGGAATTTGCTGAAAATTGGCAGAACTGAGCAAAGAAATACTTCAAAATCAGATTCCTAGCAAGTAAATTATCATGTTAATACTCAGCGGGGTCTTTTCATCTGTTCATGTTATTACACATCAAACAAAGAGAAAGAAAGAGCCACCACTGTCAGTGCAGAGAGAAAAGACCAGACAGCAGAGCAGTGTGGGCAAGCCCGAGGCTTCCAGAAAAGCCATTTGTTTGGGGCCAGCCCCATTTTGATAGTGATGCTCATACTGCCTACTCCTAACTTCCATGACTGGCTGCTGGAGGGAGTCAGGGGCAGAACCTGGGGGTATAGGTGGCACATCCAGATGTGATTGCCTCACAGGAGGGTAGCAGAACAGCTGGAGGGGGAAAAACCTGCAACGTGACTGGTGCCAGGCTCAGGCAAGGAGGGACAGAGGCTAATTCTCTGGCAGCTCATGTTGTCATCCCAGGACTTAGGAATAAACATGTGTCATGCACCACCTGGCATGACCAGTAAACACCACCCTGCCATTGGTGAGGCTGGGTGGGGGAAAGTGGAGGTCTTGGGCAGCTGCTTTGGCAGCAGGGTTTGAACCAACATCATCAGAGAGGCAGCATCTTCAGTTCTGGGTGCTTTGCAGCAATTCCTAAAGGTCACGTTGCTGATCACATAACAAGCTGATGATCTCTTACATTTCAGGGGAATTATCCCCTGAGTCACATTAGTTTCCTTTTGAATTGGATAAAGGCTCTTAAATGACATGGATGTGTTTGAAAATTTTACCCTGAATCCAGAACAATATTGTGTTTTCTAAATGGAATTTTTATAGCTTGGTTCCTAGGAACAGATCTGCCCCAAAACACTTGTGTCTTGGTAGACAAACAGCTTCATAATTACAGGAAAAAGTAATGTGGGATTTCCAAGACATCCCAGCTTTGGTGAAACACAGCAGGAAAGGAACAGAAAATCAGAATAGTTGCATAATTTAAAAAATAAGAAAGCATAAAAATATTCCAACCTTAAACAAGTAAATATAAATAATGTCTGGTTTGTACATCACTTTGTGTCATTTCCCTAGTCTTCTGGGAAGGAGAATTATAATAAATACAGTGGAGCCTAGAGAAAGAGACATAGGGCAGCGATAATGAGTATAAATTCTCAGGTTGAGCAATTTGCAGGAAGCCGAGTTCAGAGAGGACAAACGCAGAGGCACAAAAGAAATTCCAGCAAGTTCCCAAGTAGACTACATAGGATTTCCTCTGCAGTTAAAGCTGAAATCTCCTTGATGTAAACGTCATGTCTGGTACCATGTGTAACTGCATTACTGCTCATTCTGCTGGGAAGAAATAGACAAAATGTGGTGGGACAGACAGTTTTTATACATGAAGTGATCGCTTCCTGTCTGTGCGCTGCTGCAACGATTATAAGATGGTCATCTTTATTGAATTAACAGAACAAAGGATCCACTGTACAAGTTCCACTACTTGCTGGTAGCAACAGTAAGATTACAGTAGGCACAGCAAAGAAATGGAGAACAGGGACACTGGTGCTTGAGGGGTTCTTCATTGAAGTGTGACCATTTCACTGGCTCTTATTTAAGTCAAAGACATGTAGTGAGTGGAGTCCAGACCGGAAGAGTTAGTGTGAAGACTGAAGAACACTTTTTGAAGTTAATACGTGCCAGCCAAGTTTATGAGGAAGGATTTCACAGTCCCCCTCATGCCCCATCCCGCATGACACTTCTCTGATGGATACAAGTAGTTCAGTTCTTAGCACATCTATTGCCTCAGTTCCTCACAAAAAAGGATGTTTAGGTAGGCTCTGAGAGTCTAAGGTTGTACTAGGGGACATTTCACACCAGCACAGAAATCAGGCCTGAAAATCACATCCACCCACAGCATCTCCTGAACACATAAAATAAAGCAACAGTAGCTTCAGAAGATGGATGTGAGATTAACTTTTAAAAAACAGCTAACCCAAAGTCTCACTTTCTGGTTTTGGAGGAGGATGTGTTCCTAATTTCCAGCTTTTACATGACTGAGGCCTTCAGCCTGCCTGGCTTCTCTGGGCTGAGAGGTGAGGAGGAGAAAAGAAAGATGTCTTATACCAAGTACAAAAGTAATGGCCATAGCTAAGTATTATATATAACTCCTTGGCTGCTTGCAGTTCTACCCTGACTCTGTGTGGGCTCTGCTTAGCACTGTGTCCCTCTGGCTTAATCATACAAGGATTTATTAGTGGCTCTGTTTCTGAAAGTAGGCATTTGCAGGACAAGCTCCTCCAAATTTGAAACACAAAGGGAAGAACAAAATTGCTAGAGGAGCATTTGCTAGAAAGGAATCCAGGCCAGTAGGGACAAGAACTGTTGAAAGAGGAAAAATGTATTTATCAGTGTGCATTCCAGTTAAACCTTTTTAAAAGCCATTTGTGACTCCCTGCTGTGTTCTGTTCTTTTTACTCCAGGATCAATTTCCTTCCTCCTGAAAATGGAAGCAGTATTTTTGTTAAAGTGGCATTTAAAGATCAGCAGCATATTGTAAAACATCGTAACACTGACTGGCTGTTTGTCCTCTTTGATGGCAATTTCCCAGCCCTGTGAAGTCAGTGAGCAGTTGTGATAGATCTCTCAGCTGTCCTGCCCTGAGCAGCAGAAACCTGGCTTCCAGCCTAGCCCTCCTCACCTGCTCAGAGCCCTTTGTGGTCTCTGAACATTATGTCTTGTTTCTGTGTAGGGAAAGCCCCAGTTTTGAATGCATTGATTTGAAAAATTACATCTCTTCCACTGTGCACAGACTGGGTTAGGGCATCCTTATGTTGTTTTTGGCTGGCCCCAGTTAGTTAGTGGGAGTGCTGACCTGTGCTCTCATGGCTGAAGAAGGCTGGTGGCTTGTTACTGCAGCTCTGCCAGAGGTGCCTGCTTCTCCTGCAGGATCAGTGGAGAGGAACATGGGATTCCCTCTTGGGTTTAATTTAGTCCAAAGCTGGACAATTTAAATCAAGCTACCTATTCCAAACTGGCCTTTGAAGTCCATATGTCCCCTGCAGAGAGTTATTCCTGCCTGAGCTAGTCCTATCTGAGTGAAAACCGGATCACACCAGGGGTAAGGGTACTTGTTGGAAAAGCTGATGAGTTGCGTTCACTCTCCTTTGTTACACACAGGCATGATTGGAGTAAGGAGCAGTTCAGCTGTCAACAAATCAGTGGAAACAAGTCCTAACTGATTGAGGAGCTGAGAATCTAAAAACCTCTTAGAGAGTTTCAGTGAAGTTCAATGCAAAGACATGCATGACAGCCTGCTCCTAAGTTGAAGAAGAGTTAGTATACTCAAATGTTATTGTCTTCTTGAGGGATAATGTTTGAGACTTGCCCTGGTATGAACTTGTAACATGACCTTTTGGCTTCATGTTGAAAGTGAATTGCCATAGAATGTGCTTTTACACTCCAGTGTGTTGTGAAGGCTCATGAAGGATACTTCCCTCTACTCAGGTCATGGAAAGTTGCAGATTTTCCCTGGCACCCCTATTCTGATTTTTTTTTCATTCTCTCTGAAGAAGGGCTGCAAGAAATTATTCTTTAAATGGAAAAAAAAAAGTATGTTTCTCTTCCAACCATTGACCTTGCATCCTCACAGAATCAAACCATATTGTAGCTGAACCCCCTGAGGCCACTGGGCCTGTGGGCAGGGAGACAGTTTCTGAAGAGCTGGCTTGCTGCCTGGCCCTTCTAGAGAGTGACACACATGAAGAGGTGCCAACACAGGGAAAGGAAGGAGGGTGTAGATGTTTGCTGAAGTGTGTGAAGAAACTCAGTACCTAAAGATGAGGAAGTTCAACAGCACCAAAGGGACACAATGTGCATCAGAGAGGTCCTGAAACTTTAATATGGGGGGCCTTCAAGCACCCTAATGTCTGTTGGAGGGTATAGCCTGGAACAAGCAATCAAGGAAGTTCCTCGGTTGTGTAGAAGATAACTTCCTTCTGCAAGTAATAGAGGAGCCGATGAGGAGAAGTGCCATGTCCTCACCAGCAGGGAACAGCTGGTTGGAAATGTGACACTCCAGGGTACCTTTGATTGCAGCAATCATGAGATGGTTGAATTCGAGATCCTCAGGACAGTAAAAAGAGGGTGCAGCAAGCTCCCTGCCCTGGATTTCAAGAGAGCAGACTTTGGCCTCTTCAGGAACCTGCTCAGGAAGGTTCCATGGGATATAGCCCTAGAGGGCAGGGGGGCCAAGATTCTTGGTTGATATTCAAGGATCACCTGCTGCAAGCTCAGGAGTGATACATCCCGACTAGAAGGAAGAGCAGCAGGAGGACCAGGAGACCTCCTTGGGTGGAAAAGGAGCTGGTGAGGAAAATTCAAAGGAAAATAGAGGGTTATAAAAGGTGGAAGCAAGGACAGGTGGCCTGGGAAGAATACAGAGATGTTGTGCGGGAAGCTAGGGACCAGGTTAGGAAAGCTAAGGCCCAGTTAGAATTATACTTTGCTAGAGATGTTAAAGATAACAGCAAGGGATTCTGTAGATGCATAGTGAATAAAAGACAGACTAGGGACGATCCCCTCTGGAAGCTATTGGAAGGACTGGCTACCCTGGATTTGGAGAAGGCTGAGGTTCTTAATGACTTCTTTCCCTCGGTCTTCACTGGCAAACACCCTGATGACACCACCCAAGTCTTGGAAGGCAGATGCAGGGACTGTGAGAATGAAGACCTTGGGCCCACTGTAGGAGAGGATCAGGTTCAAGACCACCTTAGGAACCTGAACTTACACAAGTCCATGGGACCTGATGAAATCCATCTGTGGGTCCTGAAGGAGCTGACAGATGACGTTGCTAAGCCACTGTCTGTTGTATTTGAAAAATCATGTCAATCAGGTGAAGTTCCCGATGACTGGAAAAAGGGAAATATAACCCCCATTTTCAAGAAGGGGAAAATGGATGAGCCAGG
>JASSUY010016972.1:0-23718 GCA_032466535.1 Forpus xanthops
TAGTGATCTATGTTATACCTTAGTTACTAAACTGTTCTTATCTCAACCTGTGGGAGTTGCATTCTTTTGATTCTCCTTTCCACTTCCCCGGGACTGGGGAAGAAAGAGGGGGGAGTGCGCAGAACTGTTTGAGGGGCCTCAAACTACGACATCAGTAATCTTTTATTAGAAAGTAGTAAAAAAGAAAGTGGAAGCAAGGAAGCTGGAAAAATCCTGTGGTTTTGTGCTTGTTTGTTTTTTTTTGGTTTTTTTTTTTTTTTGTGTTTTTTTTTTGTTGTTTCTTTTCTTTCCCCCCAAAGAAAGGAGGGAGGAAAAAAGGACAGAAAGACAAAGCCAATATTGTGATATCAAGAAGCAGAGATAGGAATAGAGGAGGTTGTAAAGACTGAAAGACACACATCTTAATGTTCTTTTTAGAGCTCAAATTTATGTCTAATAACTAGGGTTCCATCTCTGGAAATTTATTTTGCTTTGATGTACAGAACATTTGAAACTTGATTAATTCTAGCAGGTTTTTTGCATCTTTAGTGTAGCTCAGTGTCATTGATAGGAAATTATTTTTCCAAAGCAGTTACAGGTAGCTACTTTCTATTTGCCAAAGCTTTCAGTATCTCCTTTAAAACCATTCTGTGCTTATGCATGAAGCTGTAGGAATATCAAGCAGTTAAAGGTTTTCTTCAACTTCAGAAAAAGGAGATAACATGTGTGATAACACTGCATTTCTTGGGTGGCATCATGTTATGATGAAAATACTCTTATTTTGGAGCTCTGTTTTAAATTTTCCAGAAACTTTGTAAGTGGAGAACTGCCTAAAAGATAGTCGTTAAATCTTGGATTTTAATACCGGTATCTTATCTGAAGCCAGGTATGTAGTTTTTTGGTGCGTAGTATTGGTCTGTAGAGCCTTTCACAAAAATTCTGCTTGCACAACTGTACCAGAGCCCACTAAATACTAATAAGACTATTGTTGTATTAAGGGGATTCCTTCCCAGAAGGAGCTGGGGTATTAGAAACTGATGGTGATATTCTGTGTCATGCTTATCCCCATCCTGTGTTGTTTTCAGCCGTATAATACTGGAACTGTACCTGGAAATTAAGAAATCCAAAAGGAGAAATTAGGCTTATTTTGTAGGATTCTTTGCTTAAGATTTTTTGGTTTTCTGGTTCAGAAAACTCCCTGTGGGTTCTTAAAGAATCCAGGCTGGGGACACTGCAGAAAATGTATTATTGCTATATTTCCTTAGCGAAAGCTTAATTCTGTCTCTCTGGGAAAATCCAGGAACAATTTCCCTTGCCTACAAATGTGCCAAAAATTGTATAAATTTGTAAATGATTATTATTCCCCTTGGGGTATATCTTCACAGTAGGTTTTCAGTTTTTAGAGAACCTTATAAGTCTTCCCAAAGTACCCTTACAGTGGAAAGAATAGGTAGTCATAAAAAAATAATAAAAGCCCCAAACTCCAGCAACTTAGTCATCTGTTCAGCAGAACAGATTTATATGTTTTATTTACAATACATAACTTTTGCTTTTACAGACTTGGTCTCATCTGTGAAGAGATTTTTCAGGGTTCAAGCCTCACACTTGAGTGTTGGAAGTTAAAACAGATGTACTATGTTTTTATTCTTTAAGCATGATGCAGTCCTAGATTCCCCCTGCATTCCACACTTTTCTGGTAGAGAGAAAGCAGTACTATTAAAGTTACTGGACACAGAATATAAGTAAAGCCATAGAATATAAGATAAATTTGCTTCTTGTATGAAATAGAATTCTTTAGAATGAAGCTCAAACAAATGGTTGCAAATATGAAATGTTTCATCTGGAATAAGTAAATGTTCTCTCTTCTGCTACTTTGCATCCACTCTTATACTTCTCTCAGAGTGTTTCAGGATGGTTTTAATTTCCGTTACAGTTTAACTACATTGAGTAAGATTTGTAAAGGAGCAAAGTACTTACACCACCTTTTCCTGTTTTGCTTTTCATTTCTGCATTTGCTGAGCTCGCTCTGTTTCTTTTCATCAATGTGGTCACTTAATCTAGATATTTAAATTTCAAATTCTACTCATGTAGGAAATTTGAAATTTGGAAATATATTGCTAGTTGTGCATATATTAGCATGATGTTAAAAATTTCAGTTTCGGTAAAATAATTAGCTGAAAGACCACGTAGAGAAGCTGCCAAAACATTTGGCTGTGTTCACAGTAGTTTTTCTAAAGGTGATTGTCATAAATGCAGTCATTTGTCACTCTGAAGTGTGAGAAATTCAGAGAGCTCCAGATAAGTTTGTAAGTGTGCTCTGTCATCCTTGAAAGGCGACAGAAACAACCTAGTCCCCAGTGACTAGGAAAAGGCAAGTGCTGTACCTGTCTACAAAAGAGGCCAAAATACAATGTGGGGAACTACAGGCCAGGCAGCCTTACTGTGATTTGTGAGGAAAATTACAGGCCAAAACGTTCTGGAACACATTTTTAGAGGCATGAAGAGAAGCTGCCTGAAAAAGCATTTTTTGCTTCAGTGAAGTTTTTGCTTTGTCAGCCAAATCGCACCAAATCTCCTGTCTTAGTGCATTCAGGAAGCTATTACACTGAAGCACTGCATCCACTGTGCATGTACAATTCTATAATTGAATTTTTTTTTTTTTTCCTTAAAGATACGTTATGCAAGAATGTCTCAGTGTTTGCTTGGTTTCTTTTAATTTCACTGCTAAGTGCATCAGCAAGTTCGACTAAAAACAGCTTCCTCAACAGTGGCACTTCTAATTTCTGTAAGAAAGCAGCAGATAACGGAGGAAACTGCTTTTAACCTCAGAGTTGATGGAAGCTCAGCCTGGATAAAATCAAGATGTTGACTAAAGCGATCAAAAAAACTGACAGATTTGAGACTTTGATTTATTATGCCTTTTAGTTGTGCAAGTTCACAGTCTTTAATAAATCACAAATTTTTGCTAAATTCAGGGAGCTGCAGCTCCTTGCTTTATTTAGCTTCTATGCTTTATGAGCTAGATATATGAAGCTGTCCAGTCACTTACACTTTTGGTGACATCCGGTATGTATTAGTCTTACTTTGCTCAGTAAACATTGTCTACATAAGCTGTGTAAAGTTCTGACATGTTCCGGAGATAATAATGCCTTGCATTTAGTTTCCAGATGAAGTACAAAACTTGCTGTTCAGAACACATGATTTTACAACTTAGCAGTTGAGTAACTGTGTTGTGTTCATGCTTCATCTTGATGTTTCAGAACTTTGGTATCCTTTGACTAATGATGTATAGAAATAATCTTACTAAGATAACAGAAATGATGAAGGAACTGATGAAGACTTAGATCTGCTATGCCGCATTGCATTAAGAGTATTTTTCTGTTTTGATTTCAAAGAATGTATAGCCTAAATGAGTAAAACCATAAATGGACTTGGAAAATGTAATGAAGCACAGCAGAAGACAGGAAAAATGGCAAGCACAAGTTTCACTGACATGGCTTTATCTTGTGATGGGTGTAGTTGTTAGGAATCCAATTTAAATTCAAAGGAAGTTTTGGGGAGAAGGCTAGGGGGGTCCTGAGCAGTGAAAGGAGTGAGTACTGCCAGCAGTAAATTAAGTGGAGACGAGCAAGTGTGGAAGAAAGGGGAAGGCTGGAGGGATCAGCCAGTGTAAAACAGTGATGATCTAGTCAACTACAAACATTTTCAGTGAGCAAAGACCACTGGTCCGTTTGCTCTTTAATGCTGTCCCTGCTGCCTGTCTCGTTCCTCCCCTAGCAGCAAGCTGGGGAGGTTAGAGTACCAGCGGGATTCCTGCCCCCCAAGGACATATGGCACTCCTCAGCCAAATTCTGCATCCTCTGCCAGACCCAGTTTTCCCCTCCTTGCCAAGTACAGAAGTCCCTGATTTAGCAACTTCTGCAACTCCTCCAACCATCTGGAGTCCATGCCTCTTTCAGAGCAGTGGAACTGAAATGAAAATAGAAGAATGAGATGTGTTTGCATCAGCTCAGACTACCATTGTCTTCTTTTCTTATGTTTTAATTAATAATTGTACATCTGCATGTCTTTAGGAAAATAACATAAATAAAATTGAGTGTTTAATACAGTACTTTGTGCCATTCTGAAATAACTTGTTAGAAACCTGTTAGAAGCTTTAAAATATTTTGGCTCTTTAAAGCTTTCACAGTAGAAGAATCTAAATTTTGAAATACATAACTTGCGGAGGAGGGAAGAAGGTGGGTATTTACATGATAGTGTATCCTTTTCCCTTTTGAAAGACCCAAAGCACACTGCATTTTTAATGTTGATAACTCCTTATTAAAAACTTTGAATACTTCTCAATGACTTCAAGTTGCTGAAGGACTGCCTTTTTCTTTCAGATGTGTTAGAATTCTATATTAGCACTACTTTGCCCTATATTTCTGAATTATTTTAATGATGGCAGTCATGCCACCAAGCTGTCTGTCAAGATGTGGGTGGCGGACTATTATTTCACTTCATAAATCATAATTTACAGGGTTTTTTATATCCATCTTGGGGATAAACACTTTATGCTTTGTGTTTTCAGCAGCAATATAAAATGTAATTGATACTTAGAGCAATATGTTAGAAACATGGACAGAGAAAGCCAGGAGAGAAAAATCACAAATGTTTAGTTTTTCTGTGGGTTGGTCTACATACTGAGCATTTTTTCCATCTGATTTCATATTCTTAGCACTTCAACAGAGGATGATGATGAATTACATTTACATGCTGCCTGTAGGTTACTGTAAGGATGTTTCTTTAGTTACAGACACTCGACAGATCACTTAGCTCGACAGGGTCATTTTCTACTGTTTCTGGTGTTGCTAAATAAACTTATCACTTTGTGCTATTGTCTTCCAGATTCATGAAAAACTGCAGTATTATGAAAAACAGAACCCGGTGCCCGTACTCCATGGTGCAGCAGCCTTGGCAGATGATGTAAGTGTCCCCTGCTGAGATCACCGGTACCAAGCCTCCCAAAAAACTGTCTGCAAGCAGAACTCCTCATAGTGCAAACATATGAATGTTATCCTCTGAGCTGAAATCATAAGAAGCTGCAAATGTTTCCAAAGGGGCTGTCATCACCGGGCTTGTTGCTGATACTACTTTGATTTCCATTCACTTGCCTGTTATAAAAACATTGCATCTAGATAGCCTCTTGTTCTACTTTAGTAACTACGTAATAGAAATTACAGGTTAGAACTCTACAGGGAACGGAAAAGCTGTCAACTATTAGTGTTTTGAGAAAGTCACAGACAAGAGGAATGTTTTGGAAAAATAAAGACAAATGAGATAGCAGCACTGCTGACAGAACATGAAAAATGACAGATAATACTACAGAAACGAAGCATATGAAATGCCTAGGAAGGAGGCTTGTTATAAAATAGAAAACTATTTAAGAAAAAGTACAGTAGTGATTTATTGATATTGGAGCTTTCCAAATTACCTTCATAACCAAAGAATAAATTGTAGAAGTGGTCAGCATTGATGGAGTAGTTAATTTCCTGTTACAATAATTTTTATTTTAAAGAAAAAAATCTAACCTGCCATTTCTTGCTATTTGGTTAATTCTAGGATTCAGATGAATTGTGCACACACCTGTATAAACTATGACTGAACCTGAGGTAGGCCAGGATAGAGTAATGTTTAATAAACTGTGGTTTAGGTGAAATCCAGAAATCTTTGTTGTATTTGATGACCTTGGGTTGCTTTTTGGACAAGGCAGTATGTATTAGGATCTGTTTCCAATATGGTATGTTTGAAACGTCACATACTTTATAGATATTTTAAAATCTTAACTATCGTTTCTGTATGATTGGTAGCTTTTGATTTTTTTGAATTCTACAAATGTTTAGATGTTGTGAATCAAGAATGGTAACATTTTAACAAAAAACTAAGTTAAACATATTTGAAGTCTATGAAAATAGGGTGTGAGACCTATATCCTGTAACATACCAGATATAACAATGCATTAGCTTTGCCATCAGGTATATATTAGTAATATTTTCTTAACGTTCAAGTAACTGAATAATGTTGATAGTAATTTTGAAAATTAGAAAGCTGGTTGAAATTCTCTTCATTGAGTTCTTGATGACATATAAATAATCCTTGTTAACATTTGTGTTATGGATCTCTGAGCTAAAATTCTTAATAAGAAGCAATTCTTATTTTTGGATGCAAAACTTAGTACCTGATATTTTCAGAAATGCTGAGTAATGTCATTATTTTTTCAGCCCCATTTACAGCATATACTTTTAGAAATCCCCCTATTAAAGTACTTTGTCACCCCTCAGTTGAGAGAAGTTGATGGTTTTAACCGTATGAATGTATTATTATGTATATATTTTTATATATTTGTTATTTTTAAAAGTTATGTAGATATGTATGTTGGGACATTGAGTGTCTCTAGACAGTTGCCTACTTTTTCAGCACAGCTTCTTTTTAAGGGTGCTCTTGCTGCTTCTTCATTTCTGCTTATTTGTGGGCAAACAGCTGGTTTTTTGAGCACCAACCCATAGAACGAGGATGTCCTTTGGCAGCTGAAGTCAGGCCAGCACACTGCAGGATTCTTTGTGTTTCAGTAGTTATCAGCAAACTTTGAGGAAGTTAATTTATGTGCAGTAGGTTTTGTAACTCCAAAGTCCATGAAGCTCCAGGATTGAAGTGCAGTTGAAGTTTTGTCACATTTCTGACTAGTTTTCATTTTCAGAGATTTAAGAGTATGTTGGTGATATAAAGCATGCTTCTGGTTCAGTAGGCTTTAAATTAATGTTTTCTCTTTCTACTGATAATAACTGTTCTTTAGTTAAAGCAGGAAATATTTTTATTAGCAAATGGATACTTCCTGTTTGATTTAAAACCCAAATCTGAGGTGCTGCTAAAGTAACAAAAACTGGTCGATGGAGTGTGGTTTTTTGGGTTTTTTTTGTGTTTTTTTTTTTTTTTTTTTTTTTTTTTTTTTTTTTTTTTTTTTTAAATGAATTTTTAGATGTAAGAATTGTGGTGAGGCTTTTTTTCTTATTTTCATATTCCTATCTGCCATACCTCTCTATTCTTACCCCCAGTGACCTTTAGGCTGAATTTCCCATCAAAGATTCTATTTGTCCCTTTTTTCTGAGCAGCAATGTCTGACTCTTGATTTCGTGCACATGATCTAAACATTGCTGGGAGCATAGGTATATATGGCAAATAAGGCCTCTAGATTTTTAGAAAGACTGTTCTGTCAAAAGAAGTTTTAGGACTTTCTCCAGAAGCTTTAAACCCCCAGGCCTTAGTGCTCATCTTGTTGGGCCCACGCCATATGTGCCCCTCTCCCTTTCTTTGACTTCTCCTCTCTGTCATGGCAGCTCTTAATAAAAAAATTAGTGAAATGTTATGGTTCCCTCAACAGAGAATCATAGATGTTCTCAGACCATTTTTCCTGCAGTCTTTGGCACAGGAGGTGATCAGCATGCTATCGGCATGCCCAAAGTATGCTATATAGCTTGTACAGCTGGTAGATGTCAGAAACCTGGGCACTTCAACAATACAACAAATAAAAATCCAGTCCAAAATTCCTACAAGCACAACAAGCAGCTCTTTTTATATCTATTTGCTAACCTGGAAACATGGCTTTGTCATCCTCCTGTTGCATCATGGAGCATTACATGTGCCTTTCAGACTTACAGCAATACTTGGAAAAACCTTGTAAAACAATTTTTTTATTATTTGATCCTTGAACAAATACTTTTTATATTATGAGATTGAAAAGTTAAATAACAAAATATTGTTTGTTTCTTACTGCTCTAAACCTTAAGTACCTGCTTTTACATTTGCAGCACCAAAGCAAATGCCTGTTGCTGCTGAAGTTAACAGATGCTTGTGTACAGTTTGAGAGAAATGTTGAAGCAGTCATTTTTACTGAGTGATTGCTAGTTTTTATCAATGAAATACAAATTAATAGATTTTATTCTCTAGCGGTGAGTAGTACAAGCTAAAAACTGAAAAGAGAACCAAGGGGAACATATGTCATATATCTGCTGTCATTCCTGTCATGGATTATTTTCAGCTTTGCAGAGCTCTTTCATAGAACATGCAGACTAGATTGCAGTCAGATTATCTCAATACTTGGCTTTATGTGCCTAAAATATTTCATTCTGACCTTTCCTACAGAGATCATTTTCTGTATTAAGACCAAATGCTACTAAGATTAGCATTGATGTATTGGACGGGCATTTTTATCTATGAGTTACAGTTAGAAGGCTATGGCAATGTAGGTGATGAATTTTTGTTTTGGTCTGTTACCCCTGTACAAATTTGGCGGTTAAAGAAACTTCTAGTTTTGTCTATTATATATAATTATGCAAATTATATAATTTACAAAATGAAAGCATAAATTTAAAAGGAGGCCAAATGAGTAAAATTGCTTGCTGCAAGTAGCCAAACTTTCTTTGAGATGTTTTTATGGTACTGCTTTAATGAAAAGAAAACAATTATCTGAAATCACTTTTTGGATTATAAGACATGTAGCTTCAGAATTTTAAAATGTAGTTCAGTGTTGTGAAATATGTTTTAGCTTTTCCTTCTTCTGGAAAAATAGTTCAAGTCTGAAATTCTGCAGTAAAATATGCCTCTTGAGTCCAAATTAGTTGAGAACGTCATGATAAGAAAAACTCAAGAAATGAACCAAATAGCCGTGGGATTAAATGTTAGTCTGCTGCTCGATTGTTCACCAAACCACAATTCTGTAGCATAACCAAACATAAATTAATGATCTTGTTGTTAGGACATAGTTTGTGCATTTTAGGGGCTCGAATTGTTATGACCTGTTATAAACTATATTATGATTAACTCGTTTCACGTTTAACAAGCTCCTTCCAATGTATGTGTAAACATAATAAAAGGTTCAGATTGCTTGCACCGTAGGGGCACTTTGCTTTCTTATCCCAGTCCTAAACAGCACAGCTACTGTGGGTTTTTGGAAGCAGTGTGGATTTCACCACCTCATTCGAAACTGGTTTTTATAGACAGCGTCAAAGTTTGATCCAGTCATTTTTACAAGCACTCCTTTGTCTGCATGCAAAGGACCATTCACTTAAATGAAGTGCTGGGATTTGCCCCCATCACTATAAATCAGAATGTGATCTGGCTGCACCCTTGCCAGAAATGATTACTTGTGTTAAACTGAGCCAAAAGACCTGGCTTAAATCTGGTCCACTGAGGGCCAGAAAAAGAAGCGTGGTTATTGGTGGTGCTTTTCTTCATGCTGGCTTCTATTTGAACACGCTGGAAAGTAATAACCTTGAATAAGATAGATTCTGGATTGTCACTGATGCAATGGGTAAAATAATGCTTTACTAATGGTTTTTGTGTCCATTCCATCTCCCACCCAGCTGGCTGAGGAGCTGCAGAGCAAGCCACCAAACAGTGACATCAGAGAACTGTTGAAACTCCTCTCAAAACCCAATCTCAAGGTGAGGAATGTTGCACCTGCAAAGGGCTTGTCATCACGGGTGTGAGCATCTGCTTCTTTGGGCTGTGCAGATGATTGTCTGCTAAAACAAATGTGTATTTTTAAGGGACATGATGTTAATTGGAAATACATTTAATGTTGCCCATAAATTATTATGCTGTTACTGATATTTATGAAAGAAATTCAGTGAAAAACCATCACTTAATTACAATGGATGTTCTAAAAAGTAGATGCTTAATATTTGTCTCTTGCTTTGTTTTTTTTTGCATCTCCTTCATAAATTTATCATAAATGTGCTTTTACTAAGAGATTTTCAGTCATACCATTGGTTTAATTGCATGTGCTTGAGTAGAGGAAGCTGATACTTTGGACAAAATTTCTGATGGATATTATTTTTTTAAAAAATCTAATTTTGAGAACTTTGTTCAAAACACTTGGGCTTCTGTGCAGTGCTTTCTGGGAACTTCATTACCTTTTTTCTGACAGTAGACTATAGAACCGTTGAATTGCTGAAGTGTGAAAGGTTGTCTAACCAACTTGCTGCTCAAACCAGGGTCAACACTGACTTCAGAGCAGGTTGCTCAGGGCTTTTTCCCACCAGATCTTGAAAATGCCTGGGAACAGAGATTCCACAAACACTCTATGCAGCCTCTTTAGATTCTTAATTATCCTCCTCGTGAAAATTATTTCCTTATATCCAGTCAGAACCTCCCCTGTGTATCATTTTTAATGCACACTGTCACATTTTTTTTCCCACTCTGAAGAGAAGGAAGACCTGAGATGACTATCACAATGGTAATTATATGCGGCAGTCGGTAAATGTAGAGGAAAACTGTAAAATGGAAAGTAGCTCTTTTTAGGACAGCTGCTTCCCTCTATTCCCTTTAAATCACTGATCTCAAAACCTGAGAGAGTATGTTATTTACAGAGTGCTACAAGATCAATTATACCTACTTTTTAAAGATTTTTGCACAGTTGGTTATGCCATAGTTTGCAAAGTGACAAGCTGTTTTTCTCTGAAGACATAAGTAATGTCAGTGGTGTATTACAAGAGGAACTGCTGGTGCATCAAATTGTAGAGATCCTAAGCTTTGCTGTCGGTATTTCATGAGTGAATGTCCGTGTGTATTTCATACTTCTGAAGCTTTAGTGGACTGAGTCTGAAGACAGTTAATTTGCCCCAACTGCATCTTGCCTTCTCCTTGCTTTCTCTCTCTCATTCATCTCCTTGCTGCCTTGCTCCCCTTCCCTCCATTAGTGACTTTCTCATTCAGTCACTTTCCCTGTCTGTTTCTTGGAAGCAGTTAAATGCAATGTGATAATCTTAGTGGGATTTCATGGAAAAAAGTGCCTGGTGCCTAGCATGGTTAATGTGACTGAAGAACTGCAGCAATTTAGCAAATGTCTTTCTTGGTTGCTGAGCGAGATGGCCAGCTGCAGGCTACCAAGCCCTTTGCATGGCCAGAGTGCCTAATCCTGCACAAAGCACACATTTCCCTGCCCTGAATAGCTTACAGGTGTTGTGTGCATTAGGGGGAAGAACTGGCAGCATGTGTGGTATTTTTGCCTATCCATTGTCTTCTTCATCTGCCATCTCATGGCAAGCGTGCATTGGCGAGATATTAAATTACCACAACTTCCTGCTCCATCAGGTCGACCAGGTAAGTGTACGGCAGAGGCTAGTTTAGTTGAGATTCTTCTGCTGATTTCCCTGCTTTCTCTTGGGCAGAAAAGAAGGAGTTTGCTGGGTCTCAGTATTTCCAGTTCCTCTGCAGAGAAGCCCTTGGGTCTATTAAGCTGTATCTGAGCTTATTCTGGACGTTGCATAAGATTTTCAAGCCTTTCATTATTTTGTTGATAGCTGGAGAGGGTTTCTTTGTTTCTTTCCTTCTTGATTTCTTGGGCAAAATGATGTCTAGAGCAAGTCTTTCTCACACATCTGAAATTATTTGGATAACTGATCTATCTTTTCCAATGATGTTGCATAGGCTTTATCTAAAAACTTGTCTATTGGTTAATTTGGGATTGACTTAAAGTGGCTGTATGCTATTCTATGGGGGAAACTTACCCTTCCTGATTTTCTTCTAACTGCACCATTAGCTGGAGCTGACAGGAGAACTTCCTTACAACTCTACTGTAACGTCCATGGCATGATGAAGGATGATTAGGATTAGTTCACTGCACTACATCACTTTTTCCACAAGTGGGGTGGCGTAGAGGGACTGATGTAGCAAGGTGATTGTAATTTCGCAGGTTTGGTTAACATGCCAAAAAACGCTGGGAGAAGTTTCCAGCAACTGATTAAATTAATATTTCTGTGTTTTTACTTTGTGCTATAAAATTGTTTTGTTGAATATATATGAGTGCTTGCATCTGATGACTGAAGTTTTGACAGGTTTGTGTTGTTTGTGGTTTTCATCCACAGAGAAGTGTTTTAAAGAAGAAAATAATTTCACTGAGGCAGTTACATACATCAGACCTGAGATTTCAAAGTTTCCTAAAAGTAATTCCAAGGTTTTGTCAGGTGCATTTTCTTTTGCCAAAAAAAAACCAAACCCAACCAAACAAAAAGTAAACTGGGCATTTCTAGTCTTTTAAAAACTGGATGCAGTATCTAGTTACACTGAGCGATTCTGGTTTGTTGGTTTTTTTTCTTTTCCCCTGGTCTAAAATGTGGAATTCTTTACCATAATTAAATGAGCTAATGATGGTTGTAGTTTATCTTTTGTGATTAAAACAGAACTCTGGAAGTAGAACAGAGCACGTAGCTCTGGGAAATCAAGTGGAATTGTTTATCTGTGAGAATTGCATTTCCTTTTGGATTTAAACTGTGATTGCGGAGTCCCATGGCTGCAAGCCAGCCGCATCTATTGTTCTTAATTTTCAGTGTTGGATAAAAACTTACAGTTTACATTATGTAAACCTGCTATATATACCTTGTTAAAGGTATTGACAAATAGGACAGTATGTCTGTACCTTAGAACCCAAGTCCAGTTGAATGCAGTATTTGATTTTTAACCAGACCTGATATTTGCTCTTAAAATACACCTTGTTATCTCTCATTCAGAAAGCACAGTACAGTAGGGTATATCTTCAGCTCTTTTCCATCATAACCGCACGTGTGCGATCAAATGCTTGCAATCACTTGAGGAAGATAACTGTTAATAAATGCTTATGCTTCCAGGGGATAAGTATGCAATTTTAAAAGCTCTGCTGAGGTGGTTGTTCGAAAATAGCATAAGAATTTGACATGTCAAGCTTGTGATGATGGTAAATAACCAGAAGTAAATGTACCTAAACTTATATTGCTGTGCTTGTGTTTCTTAAAGCTGTGAGGTAGATGAGGATTTTATTTGGATTGTATTATTAAGTTGCAATAAAATACATGCCTTAAAGATATAAAACATAAAAGATATATAAATTCATGGTGGGGCCAGGCCAGCCTGTGGGCAGTGTTGTTTGACTCTGGTCTGAATGGTATTTGGACCTGTATGAGGGCATGCTTGTGTGATTTGAAATGGTAGCAGAGCAGGCTTGGATCCACTTGCCTAGCTCTCTGTAAGCATATTTTAAATTTCTGAAAGTGAAATTTCATACTTCTCCTTCTGTCAGTGCTTCCTGAATGTCGTAGCAGCAGTACTCACCAACAGGTTCTGCATTGCAGTGGGGCAGGCCTGTCTGCCCCCCTCCAGCTTAGGTCCCACAAGGCCCTCAGCTTGGCATACCTGTACAGAATTTGCTGTACAAACCCTGCCTGCTGGACTGTCTTCTGACAGATGTTGAGATTTTCTGTTAATCCTTTCTATTTGTTCAACATAGGAGGTGGTGCTGTGAATTAATAGTGTATTAGATATTATGTGTAGTGCTACCCTATAAGTGACAGGCAATGTAGAATGTCTGTTATAACTTCACATGAGCAAGGAATAGAGGGAGGACTGTGTTGCTGCTTGGAAGGTTTTATTCTGTATAATTCAGGCTAATTGGCTGGTTTTTAAGGTGGGGTAATTCCTGGCCTGTGTGGGAATAAGTACTGCGTCCGCTCCTGAGTTTTTCCTCAGTTCCTGGAATGACTTTTTAAGACTTTTATAATTCTTAAGGTGCAAGCATGAATTAGATTATTTTTAACCATATTTCAAGTATAATTTGCTAATTTTATGAAGGAAGCATTTAGAAGATGGTTTGTGTTTTCAAGATTTAGGCTTTGCATTCCAGTTATACATTATTATAGGTTTACAATTACATTGTAATTACAATTTACAGATTTACATTTACATTAAAGTTATATGACTTCATGTTTGAGTGAAAAACAATGAAGAACTTACATAATTTAGTGGTTTTCATGTGTGAAAGAAAGGAAGAAATGTTTCTTACCTTCCTTGTCTAGTGACAACATTAGTTACTTAATGTATGTTGTAAATGCACAGCATATGAAGCTTGACATAATGCTAAACTTGTCTTTTACAGAGGGCTTAATTGTTTTGAGTTATTTTAATTTTCTATGACGTGATATATAGTAGGGATACACGAGGAAATTTTTGGTTTTCTGCTTTAAAGAGAAAACACCCATGTGTATGCTTTTGTGAAAAAAGAATAATAGCATAAAGAAATAAATATTCTCAGCTTTAATCATTTATGGTTTGGAGAAATTTAAGAAACATGTAACAGCAAGCTGAATGTATGTGAAGAGGGGAGGGGTACCAAACTTTGGAACTAATAAAAATTTTAAAGGTTGTGATTATGATCAGGTAAGCACCGCTGCAATTGGGAGAGATGTCTTTATAGAGCAGTTTGGCTTTTTTAATGAATCTGAAGAATTGCTATTGTCTGAGAGCACTATGCTTTTTATCTTTTTATTAGCTACATTATCTAGATACGAAATACTTTTTGTTTTACAATTTTATAAATTGGAATACATAATTGGAAGATGAAGATCTATGATGTTAACACAAAATATATCTAAAAGGGAATTTAATTCTGGATTTTTAATGCACGTCACAAATTAGCAAAATAGCCTTACGTGTCACTAAGGATGAAATGGGAAGAAGGGGAACTAGAGCTCTGTCAGTCACAGAGTAGAACCCCAGTGGCAGACACTAGGGAGATGTAGTAAATATGACAGATGATCAAACTAAGAATGAACAACTTTAAAGCTTCCAAATTCTCTGCCACTTCAATTAAAAAACTTTCTTGAATAGTAGGTCTCAGTTCCTTTTCTAACAAGCTGGCAAAAGCTGTATTCTTTCTAGGACAGTGTCATAGCACAAGCTCGTAATTGCTGTTAATTTTCAAAATTATTTGAAATCTGAAAAAGTGAAATAATTATCTATAGGAATTAACATTTTGTTGATGTGGCTGTAAACAAAAAAGCCTACAAAATGAATCTTTTAGTACATTGAACACTATTATCCCAATTGTACTTACTTTGAGCCGGCCTTGGGATATATTATTCTAATCTAACTAGCTCTTAAATTTGTGTTTATAACACAGTTACATTCCTGATCATTATATATTTAAATGAACAATTTACCATTTGAATTTAAGCCATATTTGGGTAAATGTAGTGTGTTTTAAATTAATATAAAATATGGCCTTTGTGATCATTGCCGTAACGGACAGAAAAATAATTATTTTAAAAGCTTACTCCACTGTGCTAATACTGTTCTGAAGGATGTTTTTTACTTCTTATGACCCAGAGGAAATTAAGCTTTTTTTAACCTCTGAAGAATGCCATGGTAGTTCTACCTGTTTCAGCAGGGTTTATCTTCTGGTTTTGTGTGCTGAAAGGTTTGCCAGCTGCAAGTCTGAAACATAAGCCAGGTTCTGAAACAAGGACACAAGGCAGGACTGTGAATAGCTTCAGTGCATCACAGTATTCAAGAGCATAAAGTATTTGGATCACTTTGGGCACTGTACTTGTAGCCTTAGAGGGAACAAGTGATGGATGTACTTGAAGTATTTTTCTTGGTTTCTTTTTCATTGCCATAGAATGAATAGAATTTTGGAAGTAATTTGAAGATAACTTGTAGAGTGAAGGGGAAACCACTTTCAAATGACTGGAAATGTTTCCAGATTAATTTATCCATGGACAACCTCAGTGTGCTGTTCAGAAAAAAAGATTCTTTAAGTTGTTTTCAGTTTTTCAAAAATTGCTTTAAAATTGCAAAGATGCATACACTAGAAAATTGTAAGTAGGATTTATACTTGCTGATTTATCTACAAATTATTTCAGGACTTTCAGTTTCACAAAGCATAAACAATTTGCATTTGTAAAGATTTTCATCTAATAAATACCTCCCTGGCTTTCCTTAAGAACAGGACCATGAATTAGACAAAACTAAAACTGCATATAATGAAGCCAGGACATTTTGCTTTTCATAGGTTTCCTATATTTGTTTAGGCTATTTTTAAAAATAATTATTTTTTTTTTTTACTTGAAGTATACCTTTTCCATTGTTCTGTCCTGTTCTTTTTTTCTTATATTTACTGGAACATAAATACTGAGGCTCACTAAATTTGCACAGTGACCTAATAGACTGTTCTGATCAAAGTGCTGCTTGTTCTATTAAAACAAAACAAACCCAAACAAACATTTTAAGCCTTTATCAGCAGAGCCTTGTAAAGCTGCATTACAGTCACTGGCAAAATTTGACACAATTTACTCTGCAGGAAACAGCAGGCGTTTTTCTACAAGGACATTAACATACAAAGCTTTCAGAGAAAATAGTGAGCTACAATAATCTAAAACAAGACCTGGATTTGCTTTGAAAACTTCATGAAGCACTTCTTATAACATGTAATTAAAAAAAAAATCTTAATCTAAACTTTGTCATCTTTCCAACATCTCCTTTGTAATTAGACTTGCTGAGGATTTTCCATCAGGGCTTTTTGCTGAAATATGCAGTTTCTGCAAAGTCAACATTTTCCACTGGAAATTGTTGGGATTTGCCTACAATTGTTCAGGTTTTGCATCTGGAGAACCCAAATATGTATTTCAGGTTGGTTAACATCTGAGCTACATCTGGGCTGTTACTGTATCCCAGGCACTTGGAGGACCTTTTGGCCCTGTCCCCTTAGAGACCTGTCTTCCCGAATGCACCAGTGCTTTCAATTTTGCTCATGTCCCTGAGAGACTATTCTCCTCCTCTTTATAAAATATTCATGAGCACACATGGTAACACTAACTACATTATCTGTTGAGGAAACATTATTTACCGTTATTTATAACCGCTTACTTGTCAGTGGACTTTGAGGTTTGCTGGTAGGACTGATTGCAGGAGTTTTGCTCCTAAATTAAGAGATTTTTACCATACAAACTAGTTTATTAATATGGTGAGCTGGAGTACATTGTACTTCATATGTCGACTGAAAAGCTACCTACCTAATCCTCATTTGCAAAATCAGATGTCATTACTTTCTAAATTTGCAAGAGCCTGCTTGATTTTTTGGATTATGGACTGTGAAATATCAGCAGTGGGAAATATTTATTTTCTCCCTGAGTAATCCATGCAAATGACTGAAAAAAATAATCAAGGACCACAGCATTGACGGTTTGATAGCACTAGTTGATGGATAGCCCATAGATGTACTGAGAACACCAGCCATGAAGCTGGGGAAGACAAGGCTGTGCTGGGGAGACTTGCATTGGCAAGCAGATGAGTTCCTTCTGCCCAGTGTTTCCTGCTTTCAAACTATTTGCCTTTAAACTATTTGCCACTTTGGGAAGCCATCCATCACACATTTTGGCAACCTTGTTAGGGGAAAAATAGATTTTACTCTTAACTTCTTTCAGCTTTAGACTTTGACTTCCTATTTCCATTTCTGCTTGCACCCTTAATTCAAAGGATTTTTTTATAGAAAACACTTTTTTTGGGTGGGGAGTGCTGGGAGAAAAAGTTGCTGTCTTTATTTTTGGAATGTTCATGTTGCTGAAATGGAGTAAGTAAAGCAAAAATGTAATAGCAAAATAGACCTTTTAAAAACAGCAAGAAAAAACTCAATTTTTCACATCTGACAGAGAAAATCAGAAAGCAGTTGTGGCTCACTCCTAAACGTGGTAGAGCTGACAGAGCATACGTATAACTATGCAATATATTGCAAACATAGATATATAAAGGAGATGAAAGGATACTGCATGAATATATTTAAGCAACAACCGTCATGTTACTCTGGAAATGCTCTCAGGTCCGATTTATGTGATAACTCAGCCAATGTTCAGTGGACAGCTTGTCTGTCAGTCTTCTTAGACATATGGATATGAGAGTGCTCGCTGGGAGCCAACATATAATAAACAAAGTGATAGATATAATAAACAAAAGTGGAGCCAGGCAGGTTGGCAGCAGAAAATAAAAATTGGAAAAGTAAATCAAAGAAATTCTTTGACTGTATATACAGACTTTCCCACATGAAGGAACCAGCTCTAACCCGTATAAGAATGTCGAATTGCGTGCACGTAACTGTAGCATTTACAAACAGCACATAAAAGTCGGCAATGTTACTGAAGCTGGTAATTTAGGAGGAGGAAAAAGTCACCATGGATAAAATCATATCCCATTCAAGTATTAATTCTATTCAGCTAGGAAAAATGGAGAAACTGCACAATACGAAGAAAATTGTCCTTTTTTTTTTTTTTTAAAAATTGTCATCTTTTTACGTAGCTTTTTCCGTCAGTGTTGCTTTTCCTTTGCTCGACCATATTCTACTTGAACTTTCCATTCACTTTTTCAGCAGTCTCCTCCCTTCTAATTCACTGATGAATCCAGATTCTTTTAACCTCACTGATCAGTAGATGTTTTTCGTTTTAACAGTTTAGACAGCATGCTGTTGTCAAAGACTGGGTCGTTTTGAAAAGACACTTTTTCAGGGAGGGCAACTGCAACCTCAGCTTTTATTTTGCTTTAGTTTGTATTTTCACGTGATTCCTTTGGGAGGGAAGATGCCTTCATGTGTTTTTCAACCAAGAAAAGATGTATTCTACTGCTGTAGACAATATTATCAGGATGCTGCCACTTCTTCAAAATGAGTTGATCAAGGATTGCCAAGATATTGGAAGAGTGCTCCTGCCTCAGCATTTTCCACTCAGAAAACCATGTATTTTTGCTCTTGGAAGTTACTTGAATAGGGCTTAAAGCTTCAAGAACACTTTTGCTACGTGAATCGTGTTGCGAGTATAAAACAGATATTGTTCAGATTCATCAGCATAGATTTAAAATCAGAGCTTATTCTGCTATTATCCACAACTGAGAAAAAACATAGGCCTGTCATCTGGAAGAATATTAACACCTTTACCAGATGACACAGGCGGGCTGCATGTTTCTGTGTACACTGAGAATAGCTTGCCTTCAAAAGCATCTCTAGGGGCTGCGAACAGTAAGCCAGAGGAAGCAGGAGTCTGAAGATGCAGAAAGTTCACTTCACTATTGGCTGTTGCTGCCTGGCTACCAGCTGCAGGTAAACCCATCAGTTCAGACTGGTAAATCTGAAATCAAGAAACTGCACTTTCAGGCAAGGTAATTACCCTTTTGTGAAAGGACATGCATATAGTCAGGAATAAAGTCCGCTATTGTAAAGAGGAAAAAGTAATATATACTGAATATTGATCCAACTGAGATGTTGCTATGCTGAGAACGTTAATATATGGTAGATATTAAGAACACAAAACCACACATGTACGGTATGTTTTAAATATTTAGAAACACTTTTGTAATCCCAAGAGCATCAAAGTCAAATTGGAAGAGAAGGGGATTTAGTTGCCAGTTTGACACTCTTGGGCTAGAGGTAACTGATGTAAGTACAGTTGGGACAGTTTGAAGCATGGAATGTCTTTTTCTCTTTTGTACATACGTAGCTGCTGTCTTATCACACAATATATCACTTCCAGGGATTTTGTAGGGAATATATAGGAAAACTATAATATTTGAAGGATGGAAAGAAGCAAATTAACCCTTGTTTTTTTTCCCATAATGTAGCACACCCATTGATTTCCTGATTGCAATCAGAAAATTTAAAGGACCTTATTTTTTACCATCACTGTCAAAGGTTTTTGCTTGCGTTAATTGAATATTGTAAATTATTTTCAGTATTGAAAGTAAAAAGTGTTCATTTCTTTGAGAGTTAACTGCTTTCTTTAGTATTATGTACTGCATGTGTTTAACTTGGGAATTTTGTTCAGAACAGAAATCTTCAGATTTCTGTTGAAAAGTCCTTAGATTATTGTGCCACCAGAAGGAATAATAATTGCTTTTCTGCCTCATAAGTGGTTACTGCAGCTTGTGTGCTCACTCACTCTTTCTACTGCCAAAAAACCAGTTCAGTTCTGTGGTAGCTCAGCTACCTTTGGTTGCTTGAGCAGCGCTACTGAGTTCCTCCTGTCTGTTCTGTTGCTTGCTTCTGCTTCTAGATTATGCATTACACTTTAGCCAAACTGGAGAATTCAGCTCATGTTGTTCTTTTCTGTCAGCTGAGACGCTCATTCTTGCCTGCCTTCTTGTTATCTTGTTGATCCTTATCTTGCTTCAGAATAAGGATTGTATGCACTCCTTTTGCAAGGCAGTGCTGCTGGTAAGAGACTGCCACGCACTATCCTTTTCTGATGGCTGTTTTACCACCTATTTGCTGGAGAGTGGAATTAGTGGGATGGCATTCATCAGTACATCAATATAAAATCTAGCTTATGTATTCAAGATAGTAGGCTTAAAGACTAATTCTCTTGTAGAAGAAAGGTTGCTCCTTCTCCCACTCTTACCTAAGTTGTTACCCTTCAGTGGGTTCAATCTCCTCCCAGCTCTTTCAGCTTTCTTTCTTTGATATCTGTTGCTGGATGACTTCACTCATTTGACTTTAACTTCCTGTAAATAACTTGTAAATCAGGCATAACAGTCTTGAATCATTTTCCCTACCAATATTTTTATCTTGTCTTTTTGTGTTTCTTCTGTAATCTTACCACAAAGGAAAACATAATATGTCTAGATGAGCTCTGCGAGGCAATTTCAGGGGCATGTTGCTGTGATTGCTGATGAAGGTAGTTTTCTCCTCCAGTGTAACTTCTCTGTGCCAGCCTCAGTGGAAGTCACTATCACCATAGCAAAGTAAAGAAGTGGGAGAAAATGTTCCTGTCTCACCTGACCGAGTTCAAGCTGAACTTCCAGAGAAGGTGGCTGATGCTAATGATCCAAGCTGTAACTGGGGCAGCAAAGTCATGGACCATTTTGTTCCATTTGCTGACTCTGCTGCCAGGGCAGCAATCCACACGATAGGCAAGATAACCAGCAGCTGGTTTGACGATGTCACAGTTTACTCCAGCTGTTGGCTTTCATAAAAGTTGGTTCAAGTCCCTACAAATTTTATGTCAATAATCTTGACTATTAATTATTTAATTTTCTGTGCCTATTTATTTTTTTTCTCAAGTAACGTAAGGAAAGGTCTGCTTTTGTTGGTTTTTTTTGTTTGTTTGGTTCATTTTTTTTTGTCAATTCTGTCACTCTTCTTTATTTTGTGTACTGTTTTCTAAAAGGCTTTTCTAGAATAGTAAATACAAAATATTTTTGACAAGTAAAGCTTGAGAGATAAATATATATTTTTTTAAATAATAGAATTAAAAAGCATAAGGAGCTGTGTTCATGAATTGGGGTCTACTTAATCTTACAAGGCTGAAAATATAAACAGAAGAAGAAATAATATAACATTTGTCATTGTTTTAGAGGAGCAAAAATGTAGTCAGTGTAGGTAAATGATACACATTTTTCAAAATATAGAACTGTTTTTATTAATAACATTCTCAATTTAAATAAGCATTTAGCATTTTGGAACTTTCAGAAAAGAACTTTGAATGTTTCCACTGTCAGATTTTCTTTGTGTAAGATGATAGTGTAAAATTCCAATTTATAAACTGTGAAATGATCAGTGATAGCTTTAATATGAAAAATATAGCACTAGTTATTAGACATTTCAGAGGCCTAATGAAAGTCTTCATTTCCAGCTAGATCGTGTCTAAAAATTTAGCTGAACATCAATATTTATATTTAGGTAGTGCAGGAGTTTGAATCATACCTTCTTTCAAGTTCTAAATATGGACCATGTTTACATTAGTGAATCATAAGCATAGAACTTAGAGCTGAAATAAAATCTTTTTCTCCAGAGGTGCTTAAATATACATGACCCAAATCTTGGATCATACATGCATAGTACTGACGAGCTGTGTATGTGAAAACAAAAAAAAAAACCCCAATCATTTACAATTTCACAGTGCCTTGTGATAGATAAAAGTATCATGGATGTGAATAAGCTGATCGCTTAATGTACAAAAAGAGAATGTTACTAGCTTTACATTGCCTTGTGCATTTACTGCACAATTATGCTTAATACATTTTGTTTATCGTAGGATCCAAGTTTTACTTCTTGGCACTTGCAATTTGTTTGCTTTTTAAAAGTCCCAACCTCTTCTGTGAAAGTCTAGTCTGAAACAGTTTTTTCGCCTAAGCATACATTATATTAACTGCATGGTACAAAGAAGCTGCTGAAGAAATGTCCTTTTACTCTGTGAATATGGATATTCATGTGTTCAAGACAGGGAAGTTTTCTTGAGGATAGGATCTAAATGCTCCTATTAGAGCACATCAAGTGAAATCAAAATGGCTTTAAAAGTTTTTTTTTTGCAGATTAATTATTGCCCAGTGTCTATGCTGCTGACTATTTCAAGAGGGCCTACTGTGAACAGAGTAGGGTGTTAACAGAAGCAATGATAAAAGACAAGCAGGAAAGAAATCGTAGCATGTTCTTTGTACAGCATAAACAAGCTTATGATGACAGAAACTCTTGCGGAAGCTACACTGGGAAAAGACAATTTCTGGCATTCATACTCATCTAAAATATGCATCTTTGCAATGAAATAATGTAGTACTACAGTTAGGGGAAAATATCTTATTTGAAAAATGTAGTACATTGTGATTTAATATGTGTTCTGGGAGGAGGAGGGAAGAGGTTGATAAGTTGAAGTTGTGAGTTGAAGGAAAGTGTCATAAATGAGGCATTATTTGGCTTATAATACTTAGGCTGCATCATTGTTTTACACATGGCATCCAGGAGCCTGATTTGGCACTCAGAGCCGGGAAGTGTCTTTTTAACACTGGTGGCATAATTAAGCATAGCAGTGGACAGAATCTGTTTTCCAAGTTTCATTGTCAGGGGTAGATTCTTTTGAACATGTTTTAAGTTGCTGCATTTTACTCTAGAAGTGGTGCATTAGATTATATTCATCTGTTTTCTCTATCTGCCTGATTGTTTTTAAACTGTAGTATAGAACCTCATTAAATTGAACCACTTTATGAATGTGCCCTAGCTTTATGTGGAAAAAAGTAATTGCAGAAGACTAGTCTTAGAAGTCTTAGCTGTAAGTAGCCTGAAGTAAAAGCAAACACTACTTTTGTTTTAGTATATCTTTGATATTTCACATCCATCTTAGAGGACTGCATGTGATTGCGTGGCTTTTATGTATGTAATGCTTCATAATACACATTTCCAGGAGGAACCATAATTGCTAGCCTGAGGTTGTTTGCTCAGATGTAAAGTAAAACTAATCTTTGGTGGGAGGAGGCTGGTTATTTCTAATGGTAGTAGTACAAATTCATAACTCTGTCTAGGGAAGAATACCAGAAATAATTAGTATGTTGAAATGTTTTTATCAGATTGTTCAATATGCATGGAAATTAGTAGAATAATACAAATTCTCTTGAAGCAGGCGTCATCACCCCCTGTGTTTATTTTGTTGAAGACCTAAGTTCAAATTTAAACTTCAGAATTTCAAGATTACAGTATGTTTTTTGCCTTCAGCTTTTGAAATTATAGATTGTGGCTTTGCCTGGAAATTGGTTTTGGTGCTTACAGTCTCCTCTATTTAGGAAAAAACTTGGAATTGCATAATGGAAGTGTCATGCTTTTTTAAATTACTTGCATTATCCCTGAGAGCATACGTTTTCTAGTCATTTGTGTACTCAGTCAAATATTACCTGCCTTTTATCAATTAGAAAAGAAACTGGCATCAGAGAAATATAGCCATTTTCTGGTCTTTATTGAGGAGGTTCTTTTTAATCACTATTGTAATTGTTACAATAGACTTGTTATTACAATAATGGAGATCATATAGTCATAGAATAGTTAGGGTTGGAGAGGACCTTAAGATCATCTAATTCTAACCCCCCTGCCATGGGCAGGGACACCTCCCACTAAACCATGTCACCCAAGGCTATGTCCAACCCAGCCTTGAACAC
>JASSUY010016973.1:0-19260 GCA_032466535.1 Forpus xanthops
CAGTATCTGAAGGGGGCCTATAGGGATGGTGGGGAGGGACTCTTCATGAGGGACTGTAATGAGAGGAGAAGGGGTAATGGGTTCAAACTTAAACAGGGGAAGATTAAATTGGAGATGAGGAAGAAATTCTTTACTGTAAGTGTGGTGAGGCACTGGAATGGGTTTCCCAGGGAAGTTGTGAATGCTCCGTCTCTGGCGGTGTTCAAGATCAGGTTGGACATAGCCTTGGGTGACATGGTTTAGTGGGAGGTGTCCCTGCCCATGGCAAGGGGGTTGGAAATAGATGATCTTAACATCCTTTCCAACCCTAACTATACTATGATTCTATGAATAAAGCAAATATTACTTTTAGCTGATGAGATGTATTTCAAATGTCTTTGATTATTTACACAACATTTATTTCACCTTTCTTTTTTCAATCTTCCAGAAGGAATCCTGAAGTATTATAATGAAGCATTATAAAAATGTATACAAAAGAAGTGCCCTACTGCATCAGAACAGTGGTTCACCCAGCCTAGTATTCATCTCTTAAAGTAGAAAGACATTTGTGGTTAAGAGAAATAAATGACCTGTCCCCTTTCTGCATACCGTTCATCTGGTATTTTTCCCAGAATAGTTGTTCTAGGGATTTTAAAGAGTACTTATCTGCTTAATCCTCCTAGCATCCACTTAAGGACATGTTATTCATGAACTTTTCTAAGACATTCTGACCCTGCTGATACTGTCTGCCTCTTTGTCTTTGTGCATCAACAAGTTACAGAAGTTCTCTACCTGTTGTGTGGGGATTATTTTCATCCATTTTAAACTGACTCACACTAGTTTTGAGTATCTCTGGTTCTAATATGGTAAGATTCTCCATTTAGCCTATCTACTTCTTGAGAACTGCTAAATGTGTCCTGAAGTAACTACAGAAGAAAGCCACTGCATCAGCTCTGTTATTTAAAAATATGGTTTCTTAGACATCAGACCTGCATCAGCTGGATTTTTTTTAACAAGGATTAATGAAATAAGGTAAGGGTTAAGGATGACTACCCATTGTATTTCCCAATGTTTCTCACAAAAGTAAGTAAAAATAATCTTCCAAACATATAAACCCAACTCAATTATACAGCTGGAACCTTTTCCTATGAGAAGCCGATCCAAACCTTCACACCAACCAGGATTTGAAAATTCCGCATCTGAAACTGACCTTGTAAATTTGGACTCACATTGAATCTTCGCATTTTCTTATTCAGAGTTTGAATTTTATATTCCACTCTCTGATAAGCAATTACTGCCTTTTAAGAATGGCTTAAAGTGTTCTGAATAAATATTTTGAATACAAGATAGTATCTCTATTCTGCATAGCAGAGAATATTGATGTATCCTGTGAAAGGGATGTATGTACTGAATTATTTTAATCAATTAAAAAAATTACCATCAATTCTCTAAAGAATTCCATGAAGGCTACTATAGCCAAAGAGCACAAAAAACTGCTCAGATTAAGAATGCAAAGGCAGTTTTATGTCACTTCATGCCATGCCTAGATTACACCAATATTAAGCCAGTCACTCCCATTCTGTAGTGTTTTGAAATGATGCAAAACTGATAAAAATCTGTTCTAAATTTTCTCAAGCTGGAAGAGTAGCAGCTACAGACCACCAGCTTGCAAATGCACTTTAAGCTGCATCCCCTTCCAAATCTGAATGATCAGCCTGTTTCCCTTTCACTACTTCTCTGCTAAATAAGGGTCTGTAAAATCAGGGATATGGATATAGCTATCATTTGACCACAAATATTTCACCATATTTTCAGTTCAACTGTTTTTACAATAAACAGAAAACCCAGATTGCATAATACATGCCTACATAAACTGGACCTTCTTAATTTCAGGCTCAGCAGCACACTGTTAGAAGCTACATATTTTTCATAGTAAAACACAATCGCACAATATCTGCTAAAGAATCACATAGTCCCTTTTAGGGGCCTTGTAAGACCTACTTCCCTCAAAACCTGCTAAATCACTATCTAATCATTTACTCGATGTTTGTAAATGTTAATCCAGGGTCAAGGTAATGGCCCTCTGACATAACACTCAAATTTATATAAAATCATGCCCTTCTATCATTCACTTACAACTTTGGTGGGCTACTCTGATTTAATTTAAAAGCAGACTACTGACTTTATTAGAGCACAGGCAGATGAGACCTGATGCCACAAACAAAATGCTGCTTCTAGCTTCAGCTTTTTTCTTAATACTACTGCAGTGCTCTAATGCCCAAAACAAAACAATTACACCTGCAGACTGTAATACCATTGAAAGAGATGCAGGAGTGGCCCTGGATTTGGTCAACAGACATCGCAGAAGTGGTTATGTTTTTGGGTTATTCCGTGTTACTGATGCACATGAACTACATATAGTAAGTATCAATTTAAAGGCTGATTTACACAAGACTGTAATTTTAAAATAATGACCCAGCTCTATAAAGCCTATGTTCATTGCTTTTAACAGAGGAATGTTGATGTAATTCAAGGAATCAGTTCTGATTTACATTGTCTCAGTATTTATTTGTTCATGGTTTACTGTACATAAGCTTGATTTTGAGCAATGCTGAATGCCCTTACTCTCTTGGCTGACAAGATGTTGTAAGAGATGCTCCAAACAGCTTTATACAACACTGGAAATTATTCTGTCCTGCCTGTCGTCAGGTCTCAGATGTTATGTCTAAAATTAATATTTGAAGGGTTTCTTTAATCTGTGAACGTCCAATATTAATTACATCAACCTATCCTGCAAGACTGGCATTTTTTCATCTTAATTCTGGGAGATGAAAATGCCACTCTGCAAAACAGAGGAAGAGCTGGATAGAGAATCTGCTTCAGTCATTTCCTGTTTCATTCCTATTTCTATTTCCTAGAGAGAATGCATAAGCCTTTGTCAATGTTTGCTTAAATGTCAAAGCAAATCAATAGCAGAAAAAGCAACAGAATACAAAATTTCATTAACTATTAGACAAAAGAGACCAAGGACATGCAGATATACTAATGCACCTGACTACCTTTTAGCGACTTGCCTATGAAACTAGAATCCAGGTACACAGCCACTGTTTAAGAAATGTATTGCACATCTCAGTATGTCAACTGAAGAAACAGGCAGTGTTTGATGGAGATGCTTAAAACTGCCTGTCAGGACAAGAAAAAAGTCAAGAAGTGACCCAAAGCCCAGATTCCAAGGATATGGCAAGTGAAACTATTGGGTTTACACAATAGCCAGGTAGTTAAAGAGCTCATCTAGGATGCAATCAGCCTTCTTAATCTTCAGAATGAAGACTAAATCTAAAACCTCAAGTCTCCCATTCTTGAAGAATGCTGCTGCCATGCAGCTATGTGTGTGCCATCCCTTTGAAGAGGAGCCACTGAAAAGTAAGACATACAAAACTCATGGGATGAGTGAGTAGAAACACAGCTATTTCTAACAAGAAAAATCTCAGTGTTTCTACATTTTAACCAATTATTAACTCTTTAAACTATAGAATTGTAACTTGGAATAGGGATCAGAGCTGAGGGTTCACATTTCCTGTCTTGCTTATGGTCTGCTTTATACTCTTAATGAATTCTGCTGTCTTTGTGATACAGGGTCACAGCTTCAGCTATCATACAGGCCCTACAAGTACAGCAAAGACCCGTCTATCTATCCTACTGCTAAAGAATTCTCCCTGTAAGGTCTCTGTACCTTCCCAGTTCTAGAATGTCTGGTATGGGAGTACTTAGCAGCAGTGTGGCTTCATTCAGGCTACAATAGTCTACTGTTAGTCTCCGCTCTCCGTTAGGCTGTCACACTGGCCATATGGGGCTATTAAAGGATGAATGAATGAACATTGTGACCAATGACCATTACACCAATACCATGAATGCTTGTAACAAATTTGTAAAAAATTGATCTGCTATACTCTCAATACTTCATGTCCCATGTTGGGCACCAAAAAGGACTGTCATGGTTTAACCCCAGACAGCAATTAAGTACCACGCAGTTACTTTCTCATCTCCCATCCCTGATTAATTCCAAGAGGATTCTAAGGAGAGCTGGAAGAAGGTAAAAACAGTGGGTTGGGAAAAGAACAGTTTAATAATTGAAAAAATAGCAATAACAACAATAATAATAGGAAAAAGAGAAAGGGAGTAATAGAATTCAGAATTCAGGAAACACAAGTGATGCACAATACAATCATTCACTACCTGCTGACTGATGCCCAGCCAGTCTTCAAGTAATAATCAGTGGCTCCCAACCAACTGCCCCAGTTTCTACACTGAGCATAATGATCTATGGTATGGAATATCCCTTTGGTAAGTTTAGGTCAGGTGTCCTGTCTCTGCTCCCTCCCAGCTTCATGTGCGTCTCCCTACTGATGGAACATGAGAGACTGTAACATCATTGATCAGGGTAAGTGCTACTTAGCAACAACTAAAACGTAGGTGTGCTATCAACCTTATTCTCACAGTAAAGACAAAACAGAGAACTGTACTACCTACCAGGAAGAAAATTAACTCTATCCCAACAAAAACCAGGACACTTTTACATTACAAACAATAATCAGCTTTGTTTCACTGCTTCTTGAATAACTTGAGCAGGAGGCAAAATTCTGAAAGAGTATCTGGTCACAAAAGTTATTTGAGATGCACATAATATAGAATTGGCTGCCTAGACAACTGGTTTTGTAATAGACCAATATGTTCTATGTGAAAATCAGAAAGACAGAATGGCAACTTTTTAACACTGGCATTTTCCCTACTTGAGGGATTCCAGGATAACCACACACTCTTTTCACAGGTTCTCAACAGAAAGATAACAGTTGTAAGTTGCAGTAAGGGAAATTCTGACTAGATGTAAGGCCAAAAAATAAATAATGGAGAAAGTGGTTAAGGTTTTCCATGGAAACTGGAATGGCTTAGACAGGTTGTGGAACATCTGTCTTGGTGATACACCAAACTCGTCTGAATCTAACTTTCGAGCTAGCTTTTCCATGAGCAAGTGGCTGGATCAGATGATCTCCAAAGTTCCTTTCCAGCCTAAACCCTTTCTAGGCTTGTCAGCTAAGAAGAGCCTTAATAGAGAACTGGGGAAGCTACATCAAAGATTAAACACACCTACTTCAAAGAAGTTTCTTTCAGACCAAACTTCTTATATGAAAACATTTTTTACCTGTGATTCTCTTCCAGGGAAATTCATCTTTCCTCTACTTAACTTTGGATGTGGTGGAAACTGAATGTCCTGTATTATCCAGAAGACACTGGGCATCCTGTGAATATGGTGATGCCTATTCCATGGCAAGTAACAATACCCAGGCAGTCATATGTCAATAATGCATTAACTTGATCTTCAATTAACTGCCCATAAATTTCTGTGTCACAAAATCTCTAAGACTAGGCTTTAATATGGCTCACTATACAATAAAACCTATTGAATTCTAGACCTGTTGAACATATGCTAAATGCTTGGAAAAGGGTTGATTCCTCAAATAAATGCAGCTTTATTTATTTGTCTTAGACAAGATATACTCAGCATTCCACTGCTGGTAGCAGTACAGATGTTTTAAGAATAATTTGCTGACAACTAAAGGGCATTAGAAATTATTTTTTAAGCATATTCCTAGTATATTAGCCAGAAATACCAGTGTTACATTTTGTCAGTTTCCTGTCATAGCATTTGTTTTATGACAATATGAAATACTGCTAGTATCATTACACATACAATATGTAGCAATACTTACCCTTTATTGTTGCAGACCACTGAAGCAGTTCGTGATGAGAACTACCAATCCAAAAGTTTATCAAAATAGGAGAGTGGTGGAACTACCACACAAGACAAAACAGGAAGACCATGAGGAGAACAGGGAGAAGAGAGGAGAGGAGTGGAGAGGAGAGAAGAGAGGAGAAGAGTGGAGAGGAGAGAAACTAGAATAGAGATTTATTCTTTTTATTAAGTTGGGGTAAAGGAATGGAAAAAAGGTCCATCCATTTTTTGATAGAGATTTATATAACCTTAGTATCTCTGTCATCCTAACATCCCCTGTTAGCTAGTATTATATTACTGTATTAGAACGACTGAGAAGGCTGGTTTAGTTTTTCATCGTCTACTCAGTCATGCGAACTGAGAATTAAAATAAAGGCTCTTGTAGAGGGATATCCCATTTTATCTGAACACAAATTTTGGGAGGTACCGGATAAAACATTCCATTAATGACCACATCTATTATTCTTAGAAGTACTGTACATTAAAAGGAGGCATAATTTCTATGATCATCTATATCCAATTAAATTCAGAGAAAATAATATCATAATCACACATCCTTTTTTCTTCTCAGGACTTTGGGCAGTGTAAGATTATCATGCATACAAACCATCTGCTGGAGAAACCTCAACTATATGGATTCAATTGTACATTAAGTCCAGGTAAAACAATCATTGCTGTAAGCCAGTGCATGCCTCAAACCAGCCCTAGTACCAAATTACAAGTCTGCGCATTACTAGTATGTGGTAACCATATAGCAGATTCATCCATCTGCTTGCAATTCATTCATATTTTAGATAATTTAAATGGAATGTTAAGAATTAGTAATAGAATTAAGGTTACCCTGCTCTTCTAAAGCAGACTTTATTAATGTCAGATGATGTCACCATTCCAGTCCACCATAGCATGATAACAAGTACCAGGACAAACCTAAACTTAGAAAAGATGCTCATTTGGGGTGGTAAGTTTCTAAGGTGGACCTAAAAGATTTATAAGAATATTCATTTTCACAAGTTTGTATTTTTTCCACATTATAGGACAAACCCATATTTGAGGAGTGAGGCATAGGCATTATACTTACAAGGAAATGTTTGCATTTCAGTTTCTCATTATGAGTTCACATTAAAGGCATATGCACACTCCCAAGAGTATTAGTATCCATTACAATATTAGTAAATTCTCTGTTTTCACAGTTCCACCAGATTTATTAGAGTGCAAAGATTGTCCTGTGAAAGTTGAAATCTTAGAAGTCACTGAGCAACATAAAAATATTGCTGCGAAGGCCCTGGAGAAATTCAATCATGAGAGTAACCACACAAACTACTTCGGTGTGGACAAAGTTGAAAAGATTTTAAAGATGGTAAGTGGCATTTTGTCCTAAAATTACTTATAAATGAGAAAATTTTGTGAGGAGCTCAAAGCCATGGGTCCAGAATTCAAAACTTTCCTCAATCACAACTATTGTTTGTCACCATCCAGTGTAAACCATCTGCTTAAAATTGAAGGTCCTGTTTCTGTAGGCTTGTTATTGACTTTAATTTTGTCATGTGAAAGCAAATGGACTTCATCTGCTAAAAACTATGGCAGTGTGATGGCAACCAAAATGTCAGAGCCTTCTTTGTGTACCTGTTTTTATTTTGAGTGCCTATTTACCTATCATATCATAACATACAAGAGTGCATTTACTACTGAACAGAGTTTTTCAAGATGTACAGTCATTGTATTATCACAGTCACACATTCTGTCAAACAAAATCAGGTAATTTTCTACTCTTAGCATAGTTAGCATTTTGAATTTTTGCTGCAGAACAAAGCAGCACTCCAAGAGCTCTGAATGACAGGAGGCATGCATCTGTGCAGTATCTCTTGAAGAACTCCTGGCTCTAGTAAATAACTCTTCCATCTTTGAGTGATGTCACCATGAAGACTTATCTTTTGGGTGATTTGAAGTGTAACTATCACATCACCACAATTTCTTGTTGCTAGATACTGGAGACCTTCACTTAAAAAGCACAGGAACACCTGCCAACACGTCAGTTCAGGACACCTCAGTAATGAGGTCCCATGGCCCTTCCCATAATACATGTTGATCTTGGAAACTGCCAAAATTATAGCATGCCAACCCCACCTCCCTGCAGCTTTTAATATTGCTCAGAAACACTACAGTGTTCTACACTGCAGTCCCGTGCAGTGTATCCCTACTCCCATTTAGCAAGTGTCTGTTTTCAGAATGCCTGATTCATGGATTTTTCCCTAAAGGCATTGCCTTCAAGTTCTGCTGCCTTTAGCTACAGTGACAATCTAGATTGCACCAGTGGATTTCAATAGACTCCATAACACTTATAAACTATTAATTATGATAAAACATATACCATAAAGTATGTGCATCCACTTTGAACCAATTTAGTTAAGCTAATGAAACTTGTGTGCACACATATGCTACGGACACCTTCCAAACAGGCTTAAAGTAAACTACTACTACAGCTGGAAATTAAAATGAAACACCTTTTTACAGATTTTACTAGGATCACAAAGGCTTTCTCTCATGTTCTTATGGAACAATGCCTTCTCTATGAATAATGCCAGTGACAACAGAGAAAGCAACAATATCACTGTAACTGGCAAAATTTTATCCCAAAATAACATCAGCACTGAAGTACTACACATTCCCATCACTGGAAAGGGGTGGTTGTCATCCAATGGATTTCTGTACTTTCAGAGGAGCAGCAGTTCAATTTGGGGAAAAGACTCTAAGGATGCTACTTCCTAAAAACATAGACTGTAAAAGTAACAGGTCTTAATACATACACATACCAGACAAAGAAATAAAGCAACCATTCCTGGAAGTCATAAAGGTGTGCAGAAAGTAAGCTATAAAATATGTAATCTATTTTCCTTACAATATATATATGAACATTAGAACAGCACAGGTAATGAAAGCATGCGGTAGATGGGATTTTGACAATGATGTGAAGTATGGTTGCTTTTAAAATTGCAGAAATTTAAATACACTTAGTTACCACTTCTTGTTTGACATCTTGGTTTCAGACTGCCTCCCGTGAAGGTCACATTTTAGGATTTTCTATAAAAGAGACCAACTGTTCCAAATCTGCACAACAAGCAGATCAGGCATTGGAATGTGATTTTCTTGATGACTGGCACACCGTAAGTAGTCTTAGAATGAAAACTGATAAAATGGGTGACACGAGGAAGATCTTCCCACAATATTTCCATGTATTTCTTATAAGCATGCATCCCAACTCAAAATTAAAAATCCAGCACGTCCATGTCCAGATGCTAATTTCACATCTGATCCTTTCTATTCTATAAGGAACCAGTCTGAATTCTCGAATTTAAATGTAACTGGAGTCTGGTATATTACAAGCCTAGAGGTGAGCTTTTCAGGTTATATCTGGTTTTCATATTCAAATTGTGGCCATTTCCTAGTAATTCGTTCATACAAACATTCACATTAACATGAATCATAGATCTTGAAAAAAAAAAAAAAATGCATGTGTTGCCATCCCAGTGAGCTCAGGGTTACTTTTTTTTAACTTCTGCTGCAGGGGAATGGATAGTGGAATAATTCAGGCTTGCCTGGAAATTACTATCAAAGTATTCTCCTCACCAGCCTTCCCACTGCAATAATAGTCTGCAACAAAGGAATAACTAGGCAAGGTCCTAATTTCAGAATAAATTTCATAAATCAAATTGAAGGAATCAAATAAAAATATGGAAAAATAAAACATGTAGAACTTTCATTTTATCTGTATCCATTTTCTGCTCTGTCTCTTTATATTCCAGATGACTGGGAAGGGTTGTGAATGGACAGCTCTCAGAGACAGAAGTTCACTAGAATGAAGGTCAAGCCAGATAGACAGCTAGAGTTTTTGAATTCTGTTCTCAATGCTGTCATAGTTGGTGTATGTGTGCAAACTGCTGCTAACATTTGCAACCGTTGACCACAACAGGCTACTAATGGCCCAAATATATATCAAGACAAAGAATCCACTATAGAGAACATACACAGAACACTTTACCCGAGTTCTGTGCACTTTCACATGAGCAATTCCACACTCAACATCTGACAGTGGGTGAAAGTCACAGCAAACAGAATGTTAAGAGAAATAATGCTAAAAGATTATGAAAAATTATTTCTCAAAAATACATACGAGTGAAAGCTCTACACTGAGCAGAGCAATGCAGTGTCTGGCTTTGAGGACTTCGGGCAAAACTTCCAAGTAGCCAGTTGGAGCAGATATTTGACAAGAAAAGACAGAAAAAAAACATAAATAAAAAAAGATCAGTCACCCATGGGATACTCATTTTGGAGTCATCAGTAGTTGACCAATCACTTACAGACATCAAAAGAGAAGTAAGTTGGAGTGTAGTAGCCCTCTACATGCCCATGGCAAAGTGGTCTTCACAGTAAAGAATACTAAAAAATGGCATATACTTCAATCATGATTAGTCACTGACAAATATCACTGCTCACAAAGCTCAGGATCTAGCCAAGTTACATAAACATACTTAGGTACTGAAGGAACTAGCCTAACTTTCAAAATGTTAAATGTTCAGTAGCTTCTATTAACTCCATCACAAGGACGCAGGGTTGCATTGTTTTTTGATTTTTTCTTTTGCTTAGCACGTGGGATTCTGCAAGGCAAGAATTATCAGTGGTTCAGACGAACCTGATGGAACAGATATAAGCTGTGAAATCTACCATCCCTGGGTATGTATTCACTTACTGAAATGTCTCTGGTTATATCCTCATGCAGGCTACATGATCATCAGTTAGTCCAGACTGACAGATGGTTGGAATGACTGTTTATGTCCCTTAATTATTGCCTGGGGGTGATGCAGCATGTCAGGACAGCCTGGCTTTTGAGTGCTAGGTCAATCAGGGGATGAATTAGAATTGAGCTGTCCCTACTACTCCCTCCAAGAGTGTCTCCTCCTACTTCAATCATACTCCTCAGTTAAAGTGAATAGAGATTGGCAAACAAGTTCAGAATTTTAGAAAGCAAGAAGAGGGAAGATGCTGTTTACCATACTTGGCACTCCAGTTTATATTACAACAGCTACTCCAATGTGGGGTTTATTTTGTTTTGATACATCACAAATTTTGCTCCTTTTATTTTGTTATGGTGTAGTATTTCCAGAAGATTTTCAGTAATTTAGCATTTTATCATCTACTCCTTCTCTTCTGTCCTGAAAAAATGCAGTTTGGTTTTGGGGTTTTGTTTTGGTTTGGCTTTTGTACTTACAGATCACCAGGTCCATAAATGCAAACCTACTACCTCTCACTTCTGTCTCTTTTTCACTGCTTTCTTCTATCCTATTAGTATCTTAATACTTCCTCTCCTGGTGTTTTTACAAACAGAAGCATGGCTATTGGAAAAGATGCAGACATTCAGCTCTGGGACAACCACACAGACATCCCCATCACCATTTTGGTCACAGACATCCCCATCACCATTTTGGTCACAGACATCATCACAGACATCATCACAGGCATGGATGTCCACCCTCTTCTCAGTCCAGACCCGAAGACCATGAGCATGACCATAGTTTCAATGAAGAACATGAAGACAGCCATGAAAAACCTGCTCCTCCTCCCCGCCATGATGGACCACATCACCACCTTCACCCTCCACACCACTGTCCTCCACCTCCTCCCCATGGTGAACCACATCATCCTGCTCCTCCTCACCATGATGGATCACATCCTCCTTCCCAAGAAGAATCACAACATTCCCCTTCTGCTCCTCCTCCTGATGATGCACCACATGCTCCTCCTCTTGGTCCCCATCATGGACCACACTGTCTTCCCCCTCCTCATGGACCACATTGTCCTCCCCCTCCTCATGGACCACATCACCACCATCCTCCTCCCCACCATGGGCCACATTGTCCTCCCCCTCCTCATGGACCACACCACCACCATCCTCCTCCCCATCATGAACCACACTGTCCTCCCCCCCACCATGGACCACATCCCCACCATCCTCCTCCTCCCCATCATGGACCACATCCCCCTCCTCATTTCCATGATCACCATCATAGACATCACTGCAACAAGACAAACATGTCAGGAAAGTATATTCCATTCCAAATAACAGAAGCTCTCTATCGTATTCCAGTTCTTAATCAGCAGGATTCTCTCACACCTCCCACTGCAAACTTTCTTAATCTATTCCAAAGCAACCCTCATTTTGGTGAAGGTATTCCCTTCACTGGCTCAAGTCTAAAGGAGTTGCCAGAAGCTCCAGGTTTTCTAGATCAACTTACACAATCAAAGTCATGCCCGGGAACACCCAAACTTGTTCTTCCAAAATTTTTGCCATTATTTCCACATAGTTCCATGGCAGAAAAATCTACATGATTTCAGAGAGAGATGTTCCCGGCTTGAGAGTTGCAGGGCCAATGACAATTGTACAGTGAATGAAAACACCATGTGGAGAAGGAGGAGAAGTATACAATTTCTAAGAAGCAACACAAAACCTAATGCTTAGGTATTCCAACCTGCCTCTCAATCCCATCTAAGACTCCACTGTAACTGAAAGGCTCTAAATTCTGAGTCCCTCAGATAATATGAATGGGTACAATCCCCAGCAAACAATGGTCCTTTACTTCTAACAAAAAAGAAAATTTCCTGATAGTCAAAATTACTATGCAAAATCTTTCATTTTCTCCTAATTCATAATCATAATGCACTTCTCTGAGGAAATCTGACTCTAAGGAATCTGACCAATTTCCATAAAAAATAATCCATAGCACTACACTCATGCTTTATAAAAAAAATCAAAGAAAATAAAAATATGTATGCTTTCTTTTTTTCTTGACACAGTTGCCAAAGTTTTGTCTTTTTTGTTACTATGTAAGTTTAGGTGCACAGTAAACATCCATGAGGCATAATCTAAGATAATCTTAACCAATAGTGGTTGAGTTTGCAACATTATTTAGAAAAGATCTGAGCACAGTTAGTAACTTGGAGTTTAACACAGCAGAGTGGCCTGTTACATTGCTACAGTTACAGGTGATGATATACCAGAAATACTTCATTCAAGGACAGCCCTTTTCAAACAGTTCATGGCGTCTCTACAAACTCTAGCCCCCATCAAGTTAAAGTCCATTCAGACACACCTGGGATGTCAATGAGTTAGTTCAGAATGGTTCTCTCATAAGAAAGAACATGGGATTAATCTTAAAAAAATAGTTGTTTGGTCCTCAAAGTAGATTTTTAATGCCATAAAGAAAAATACAGTTCAAGGGCTATGCTGCAGGAAAAAAAAAAAAAAAAAAACAAAAAAAAAAAAAACCCTGGGAAAATAGCATTTTGTGTAATTTTTAAAAGTGCATTACCATGTATGAACAACCTTCTTTCTGGCATAGTTTATCCACAAAGCCTCTAAAGTACATTTTCTTCGAGCAAAACTTGTAGCAAGTGTGGTGGGTTGACCCTGGCTGGACTCCAACACTCCCCTCTTCAGCTAGACAGGGGAGAGAGAAAATATATCCAAGGCTTGTGAGTCGATATAAGGACAGGGAGAGATTACCCAGCAATTACTGTCAAGGGCAAAACAGATGACTTGGAGAAATTAGTTTATTACCAATCAAATCAGAGTAGGATAATGAGAAATAAAACTGTATCTTAAAATCACCTTTCACTCATCTCTCCCTTCTTCATAGGCTGAACTTTATTCCCAAATTCTCTACCTCCTCCCACCCCAGCAGTGCAGGGGAACAACGAATGGGGGTTGTGGTCACAGTATCACGTATTGTCTCTGCTGCTTCCTCTTCCCCAGGGGAGGACTTCTCACACTCTTCCCCTGCTCCAGAGTGGGGTCCCTCCCACAGGAGACAATCCTCCATTAACTTCTCCACTGAGTGGAGACTTCATAGCAGCCATCCAGTATCTGAAGGGGGCCATAGGGATGCCAGGGGACAAGGACTCTTCATTAGGGACTGTAATGATAGGACAAGGGGTAACAGGCACAGGCAACATTACTTAATCACTTGTTCTTGGGCATTACTTTCCCTTTCTGTAACAATAACAAAACATTCTGAAGACTAACTAATGCATGCTCCAAAGGTAGTTGTCATACAACAGCAAAGATGGACCCTTCCAATGGCAGCATGAAGGACAAGGTTTATCAAGCGTCATTGAAGTGTTATGTGACAATCAATGATATGCATCTGTCCAAAGGCTTTTTCAAACATGTTCTGACTTCTCAGAACTATTGCAATCTGAATACTAAATAGATCTATAAAATTTACAGGGTTGTCCAGAACCAGAGCTTCATTGCCACTGTGACCTTCTTGGGTGTTTTATTTAAGCCTTCAAAAATAGATCTCTGTAGCAGTTTAGATGTTAAAAAGCTAAACCTACAAACATTCTGCTTTCTCTTTTGCCCAGGGGCCATCCTACTAAGTCTAATCCTGCCTCCAGCTGCAGCCATTTAGCCTGTTATGTTGATGGCAGGTGGATAACCTTAGTGTCATTGTGGTGACCACACAAAGTTTATTTAGATAAACTCAGAAGTTTATTTGCAGTATAAACAGGGTATGATGAAAACCAACCAACCCCAGCAACCCACTCATTCTGTTTACTTAGCTGTAGCTCCTGAAAAACAGGAGAGGTGACTAAAACCCCGTCAAGCATTCCTTATCCATTTGGTTTTAAAAGAGCCTTCTAATTCAGTGGGGGCTTTTTTTAAATCTAATGATGATCTATTTTATTGTACTAGGACTTTGCTATAGCTTTTTCTGTAGCACAGCCACCCCTCTTCTATTTGAGTTTTTGGACTGTGATGATCCCGATGTCTTTAAAGCTGTTGACGCAGCACTGAAGAAATACAATGGAGACATAGCAACTGGTAATCAATTTGCTTTACACATGGTGATGGAAGCCAAGAGAACTGTAAGTAGACTTTGAAAGAAAAAAAAAGAGGCTTGAATTGTTTATGCACTCTGAATCAAATTCTCTCCCTCTCCTTCATAAGAAAGTAAGCATGACAGCAAAGCATATTCCAGAACATTTTTTAAAAATGAAGGAATTACTTGCACAGTAAGATACTATCGTGACAAGGAACATATTTTATGTTCTTATCAACAGAACTGTGTGTGCTGGTGAACTGCTTATTAATTGGGGGACTAAAGAATGGAACATTTCTACCACTAATACAGTTTGTATCTTACTAGCCCACTCTCAATTCTCCTTTCTATGTTGGGAATCCTATCCCTTTCCATCATCAGTTATGTTGTCCGACCAATGGCAAAACCATACTTTCTAGATAATATTAATATTCTCTTGATTCGGGAAGAGCTGGTAGCACATATGAAAAAGAAAGACCTTGCAAAATTTGGCAATACTGTGAATAAATTATTTGTGACTATTATTTGATTGACACTAGTCCCAAGTCACAGATCTATCTAAAAGCACTAGGTAGCATTTTAGACAAATAGGGTGACAGCTAAAATTACAGAAGAAAAAAAGAATGAAACATGATCTTTTGCCTGGAGTTCTTCTGTATAGGGTTAATCTAACAAAAGAGGCATACAAAGAAGATATTACCATAGTAATGACAAGCATTACTTTATTTGAAAACACCATTAGCATTTTTTTCTACTGGATTTGATTTTCAGATGTAAAACATAAGAAACCTAGGTCAGAGAGAACACTTTGCACTACAAAATCACAAGACACTTTTACCCAGGAAGGGGACATGAATTGCAAAATACTTTACAGTAAATGACTTACAGCCCATGGCACCTAACCTCAGATTTTCCTGTTTTCAAACTGGGGAGATTTTATCACGCAGTGACAAAGACTAAAATCTGGAAAATCCTTTATGCAACTAAAATTAAGCAAATGAATAGTCCCACTGTATTCATTGAACAACACACATCTTTGACAACAGCCAGATGAAAACATCATTACATCATAGTTGTAACATCACATTCCTTTTGCTGATAGTCCCAAAGGACAGCTGTTTCAGTATTTTATCCTAAACAATATTCTGCTTTTAAGAACACATTTACTGCAATTTTTATTTATCTTTCTCTAGATATCCATCCTTCCTTTCCTTAAAAGATCTGAGGTGGAAATCAATTATTACTTTGAATCATTGATCTGACTATGATGTCAAGTAAAAAAAAAAGGAATCTGCAATAGAAATTTCCTCATATTCGTTATTCTCTTTTCTAAAAAGAGTATAGACTTTGGTCATCGTTAGTCTCACAATGTTGAATGCATTAATTAAATAGCTGGGTATTACATATTCATGTACATTCATTATTGATAAGGTAATAAAACATAAAAGCTGACTGGTGAAAGACTGAACCTGCCCCAGTTAAAGACATAGCTATTCGTTATAATAATGAAATAGACTAACAACAAATACAGAACAATGTCTTCTCTCACTTCTTTCATTTACTCACTGAGTTGATTTACTGCAGGCTTAGAATACTGTAACAGAACACAGAATTCATCTCTTTTTAAGCTCACATCCCCAATAGTATAATCTGATGCAGCTCTATAAATGTTAATTTGTACCTGCTGAGGATTAAGTCCATTACATTTTTAGAGACTCTTTAATCCTGTTTTACAACTCTCAACCATTATATCAGGTACCTCTATACTTCTGTAGTTGTAGCAATATGCAACAGAATTTGAGAGAACACAGACACTAGTTCTGTGTCTACACACTTGTAAATCCAGTATGTTCCACTTGTATCAGCTCAGCTTCACTTTCTTGATACCACTAAGGCAAGAATTATATTTTATTCTCCAGCAATATCATTTGAGAATAACTGGTGTTAAAGTTCAGCAGCTGCCTGTGTTTGTACTAGAAAAAGCACATTGGAAGAGCAGCTTTAGTGGCTGTGAAAGATTAGTAATTTCCAACTTATATTTCCTCTAAAGGATTAACCACAAACCTTGCAGTGTGTTAATATTACCTGTAGGCAAAGTCTCACTACTCAATTTATGCCAAGGAGAAACTGCCCCTGCTAATTTACCAACATCAGAAATTGTTCCAGAGGCTAGGGCTAACTTCACTAAATGCTTTGTCTGTATTTTGTCTTAGGGATGAAATATCATCATATATTTACCTATACCATCTACCCTCATGAGAAGAACAGCCTTTAATGCCTAGAGGAAAACTGCAGTCACTGCCAAAGGCTGTCTCCAGAGCATATGCTCTCCTCACCCCATTCGACCAAGTAGGCAAGGCAGCTGATGTACCCTGTTACTATAGTGTAAAGGCAGGTTGGGCACAGCCCACCTGCCTGAGGGTTGCTGGCTGCTGTTTCTGGACTGCCTATACAATTGTACAGAAGGAAAGTAGACAGATCTGGGAGAAGGCCAAAAGTAAGAGTGAAGGAGTCAGACAGGAGCACAGTCCAAGCTGGTAATTATGCTAACTATTTGAGCAGCAACCCAAATTTGCTAATTTGGAGTACATTTCTATATGAGTATGAATATAACTACTTTTTTTCTGGTTTTAAAAATCTTGGTACTGTAATATAAATAAGGTGGCTGAGCATACTGCATCTATTGCGTCAACATACTGTCAACATATTACCTACTTTTGTAAGTAAGAACTCATTAAGATAATTAGAAAAGTTAACTGTTGAACTGTGAAGACTTGGGAGACTCTGTATGGAGACCAGCAGCTAACCTGAGACCGTACTATAAAATGAGTAGTATTTACCTTTTGAAGCTCTTATTTTTTCACATGATCTATCACTACACAAACAATGACATGCATATTTTTATCCAGGCAGGTCCTGACACACAGTTCTATGTGAAATATCAAATACGAGAAACGACTTGTGCCACTGAGGAAAACAAACTCTGGCAAGACTGCGATTACAAAGTATCTGCAGAGGCTGTAAGTATCTGGTTTTTTAAAAGTCTTCTGCACAGAAACATCAGTGTAATGACCAGGACTGCAGTTACTTGGGGAAAAGTACAGCAGAGAATTTAGCTTTTTCAGCAGTGTTGCTTTTGACAGGATTAAAGTACAGTACAGAAATGTTTACAACATTGAAGTTAACCATTATAAAATGAGCTTACCATTATAATCCTGAACATGTACAGAAGGGAATGTTTCAGTGCTTCAATAGGAAGGTTCATCATGAATTCAACATAAGATGCATGCAGAGTATGAGGCCTATAAAACTTTCTGTTAATTATGCATAATGGAAACTTGCACAACCAAATTTACTTCAGATCTCCACCAACAAAAATACTGACATGGAAGCCACTATGGCAGAAAATTTAGAGGACTTTTAGCAGTATAAATCATGTCTGACCCATGATACTAGAGGGCACCTAGAGGAGATATAATTGGGGCACACATAGTGGGCAGGAATGCTGCATATATCCAGTGGAAGTCACTGTTATTCCCCACACTACAAAATGCAAAAAAAGGAATGGTCGTGATACCACACGCATCAACATGAAATGCCATGGTCATTGCGGCATATCTTGTCCTAACAGTGTGGAAATGATGTAAATACAAAATTTATTCAGACTTCATTTATGAGGGTGTGTTCAGTTCCATTATTGTGACTGTAAATTCTTTAATTAGCATGCATCAATCATGATACAAAGCAGTCTTTCAAACTATCTGCTCAGTTCATCTCCTACTCTCCTCACGAGCAAAACTGTTCCTTTTTGGGTAACAAACCAGTAAATTAGATATTACTGTACATGTACATATGAACTTGCTCCCCAAACTGAATTTGCAAATGTCAGCTTTGTTCAACAGATATAGGAATATATAGTATTGTCTTTTTCTTTGGCAAGTTTAAGACAAATGTTATCATATGCTTTTGCAGAAAACAGGAGAATGCACAGCTTGGATTCACATGAATAATGCTGAAAGAACAAGTAATGTTTCACAAGACTGCAAAATATTTCCAGGTATGGAATTGTTTGAGGCAGCATTCAACAAGTACATTGATAAATAAGAATAAGAAATATATAATACTGCAACTTACAGGCAATTATAAAGATAGGAGCTCCTTATTTGTCTACTCAGACATTTATACATAATAATCCTTAAGCAACTACATGTTAAAGACAAAATTTCACTTCATAATTATGCACATATAGACTAAGTCAGTGAAGCACTGTCAGTGTCTGTCCAGGGTAATGAAAACCAGCATGTGCATGTGTAGTAAGTTTCTTCAAACACTGGCATTATACTAAGTTACAATTAATTTGCTTAAGATCAAAATGTATGGGTAACTTAGAGACTAGATACTGCTTCTCACACATTGAATTTTGTCTTTATTTATTCAAGTATAAAATTGCATCAGAAATTATTAGAAAAAAAAAAATACATGACAAAATTGTATCTTAATTTTCCCCAAACTAAAAATTATGAATTATTTCTGTGTCTGCACTAAAAGAGCATTTACCCCATTAAAAAAAAAAAAAAAAAAAAAAAAAAACAAAAAAAATAATTTGAAAAATAAAAA
>JASSUY010016977.1:3820-14383 GCA_032466535.1 Forpus xanthops
TGTATTTAACTTGAAGTGGTCCAATTTTCTGCATTTCTCAAAACAGTGTTGAATTAACCTATTCCTAGCACAGCAAACCCAAAGGCACTGGAAAGCAAGAGGAAGCTGTGCAGCCTGTTTTGCTTTTGGGACAGCATTGGTGAGACCTGACCTCTTGGCCAATAAGAAGATTTAATTGGAGTAAGTGGGAAGCCCAGTTCTTCCTCACATTAGAAATAAAAGAAATAAGCTGACAAATCAGTCTGTTAGATGATTCAGGGTCTACCTCCCAAGTATGAACTGCATTTTTTAATTTTTATTATCATTATTATTGCTTTATTTGAAATACATAGTATTTTTAGAAGATTTTCGCAAATAGCATAAAAAGATCCATCAAATGCCCCATTATCCACAATAATGTGTGCCTTGGCCTCTGCATTGGTAAGCAGATCAAAGGTTAATATGCTTAAATATTAATTGAAGCAGAGGTTGTAAGTTGGATCTCTAAAGCTCTGTGAAGATGTGATTAAGAGGCAACAGTCAGGTACACACAGCTTTTCAGTGGCAACAGAAAATTTAACTTTCCTTGCAAAATGGAGGCAGCTGCACAAGGAGAGTTGTAGGGCAGGGAACAGCAGCAACAAAGCAGATAGTATGCATTAGAAGTATCTAAAGTTGGAGAAAGAGGGCTGCTAACTTGTAAGGGATGGTAAGGTCCCATTTTCTTCTTTAATGCTTCTGAGTTGTTTAGCTAGGTAGCAAAGGGTCCTGAACTTCCTGAGTACCAGAGGAGTCTGACTTGGAGTGTGCTTTCACTACACAGTGACTGAGCATTAACATCCTTGAGTGCTTTGTTAGCTGTAGCTCCAAATGACTTGGCATAGCTTGGTATGAAAATAAGCAGACCTGTGAGGTGAGCCTAGTTCCTCCGGAGTCTGGTCAAAAGTATGGATTAAACTTGGCTGTAAATGGACTTGTGAGGGCTCATGGTATTTCAGCTGGAAGTTATGAGGTAGCAGATGGGATACAGGTAGATGATGATAATAAAATACAGAGAATAGGGCATGTTGTTTAATACTAGGTCTCTGAAACTGTATAAATCAATTTTGTAATATAAAAAATAAACAACTATTTATTGCTGTTTGCAATGAAATGGAGCAGCTCAAGGAGGGGGGTCTTGAATTGTATAAAATCAGTGTATTTTTAATTGCTGCTGTCTTGTCTGTTCTTGTGCAAATGCTGAAAATGTAGGATTGAGAATGTTCTAGTTCTACACAAGCTTTTTATTTTGCCAATATTTGCCAAGTTGTTTTGCCAATGTTTCCCAAGTGGCAATATAAGAATTTGAAGTTTTGATTATATATATATATATATAAAATATATATATTTATATGTACTATCTGTAAAATAGTAAAATCTCTGGCTGAATACTGCTTAATGATAGGTAAGGTCATTTCCTGAATGCTTGTTTTCCTCTTTGAATGGGGGTGGAGGACAGGGGGAAAAAAAGGCTATATATATGTGCTGTAATAGAAGCAAGTATCCTGATGATTAAAACAGTTAGTGGGTAGTTTTAATTTCCTGAGCATGAACATTGCTATCTTACAGTTTCATATCTGAGAGAGAGGACTGCTGGGAAGGTAAGCAGTGAAGCTGCTGTGAGGCTGATAAAATTATATAGCAAAAGATAAAGCAATTCAGTAAGTCAGCCTCTGTCATTGTCAGATGAGGTAATATTTATCAGTTAGTTTATGCTGGGTATTTTTATTGCAGCCCAGTGTACACGCTCATCCTGCTGTTGTAAGAGGTGACAAGCCTCCCCCGTAATAGGAGACACTGTGTATATTTGTTCTTTCATCTTCAGTTATTAGTCTCTTCTTCCACCCATGTTAATGAAGATGAGGCTATTCATGCATTTTTTTTTTTGTCCTAGCTTTGAAAGGCTTGTGTCTGAGTCATTATGATAGTGCACAATACATACTGGGAACTTTTACATATTTTATGTCTCTGATGGATATCCTAACCTGTCACAGGTGATGGATGCTGGAGGAAACAAATTTTCTTTCCTCTTGAATCCATCCTCACCGAGATTTGCTCTTGCTCCCTTCTTCTGGTGGGGCAGTAAGGAAGAGGGGTTACTTCCAGCAGAAATTTGCTGCCAGTGTTTGTTAGGTTTCCAATCTTGATGAACTTTGGACAAAATTAATTTGCTTGTTGCTTTATCAAAACTGTTTCTCCAAAAATGTCAAAGGACTCTTGGCACCAAAGGGAAACATCTTTCCTAAGAAGATGCAGTTTCACTTGCAGGCATTAATCCTTACAGAAACTACATTCATTTTGTCAGGGTTGTCAGAGCTGGTCCTTCACTGGCAGTAATTTCCAGGGGGCCCCCAAGAGAAAGACTGCCAGCTTCTCCTCATAAGCAACTTTGTGTGAATAATACTGATGGGATCAGGTGGGCAGGAGGATGGGCAGACAGTTCCAGAGGAGTAAGAGACTGTTCCAGATGGTTGGGCCTGGGTGCTTTTGGCGCTTTCTGCTATTTGTGGTCCTTGCTTTTGAAGAATCTGTCTTCCCAGGATTCCCATGTCCATCCTTGGCCTGCCACTGCCAAAGGACTAGGCTGCTTGCTTCAGTGTAGATAGCTGATGATGCAGGGTAACTTGACATCTTGAGCACATCTTTAGCCGTCTGAAGGTACCTTGATCCCTAACGGTACTGTGAGGTGGGCCTGAGCCAGGTTTGAGGAGGAAAATTGCACTGAGAGGCAGAGATATGGTACATGTTGTTAAGTATGGGCTCAACATGGGTTAAGCTCAAATGTACCTTTCGGGGTCTGTACCCAGCACCAGAGTCATCACTGTCTTGCTCTTTCTCAGTGTTATACCTGACATTTAAAAAGGGAAGCAGATCAGGACAGGACTACTTTAACTCTTTGTTACAGAATGGAGATGAAAAATGATAGGTGTCAAGAGGAGAGCACTGAACTCCAAACACCAGTGCTACTGATGCATATGTAGCTTTAGTTGGCCTTTTAGCAGTCCTTGCTTTCTTCTGGAATTACAAAGAATTATTGCAATTAAAACCATATGGCTCTTTAGTGCTTTAATGGAAACATTTTAATAAATCTTGCTGGAGGGTCAGGGTGGAAAATATTTTTTTTTGTTTGCTTATTTTTGTGTCTGCTTTTTTATTTTTCAACTGTAAATTTTAAGGAGAATCATTTTCAAGGAGAAGAGGTTCACTGAATGCAAATACGTCCTTAGAGGAGATTTTGTTGCTTTTCCAACAGCCTGGTTTTCAACATAAATTCAAAATAACCACATATTTTGGTGTCAATCATTTGACATTTCCATTCCCTTAAAGCTCCAGTGAAAAGGATATTTTGAAGTTACAAACTTCCTAATAAGTATGTATTGGGTTGGTGCTTTGTCTTCAGATCTACTGAAGCAATTAAATGTCTTTCGGAAATAAGACTAAATGGTCAGTAAAAAACCTGGCAACTTCTTCAGTGATGCAGTGAAAAAGAAGGACTTGGTGCAAAGCTTGCCCACTGTGTTTAGTATTTTGAATCTTAATTCTGTCTTTTTATTAATTTGGAATTTTACCTAAGACTGCATTACAGAGTTTCTCTCATCTGTTCCAGATTACAGGGGTGGGTGAGACCTACTGCTGCTTCAATATTACTTTTATTCTTTTACAGAAGCAGGGGAGGAGTGCAAAAGTGTAGCCTAATGAGCTGCAATCGGATAAATACTACATATTCCTTCTTGGTGCAGAAGCATGTTTAGCAGTGAAAGTAGACATGAAGAATTAAAACTTTCACATTACAAGTAATCGCAATACGTGAGAAAAAATGTAACCCCCAGGGGGTCGCAGCGAGCAGGGTTCGAACCTGCGCGGGGAGACCCCATTGGATTTCAAGTCCAACGCCTTAACCACTCGGCCATCGCTGCTGCTGGTTTCAAGTCGTCTAGGCTGAACTCCTTATGCAGTGTTCCGACGGCGGAAGTTCTGCCTCCAGCCGCGCGATGAGCCAATGAGCACCGCCACGTCCCACTGCCGCCTGCCGTCGCTCGCCTGCCTATCTGTAGTAATGGCCGCCTCACGGTAGCGGTGGAGTGTCTGAGTGCGGCCATTCGCCGCGCCTCAGCCGTGCCCGGCTGGAGGGAACTGCGGAATTGCGTGCCAGTGGATTTGAGAGTACTGTGGGGAAGTAGACGTGTTAGCAACCACTGTCACCTTTTAAATTTCCTTTCTTTCTCCCCACTTAAAAGAATTCCTTTCTGCTCAGTACCGTGAGGAGGGAGACAGCTGAAATTAGAGCCGTCTTTCGTACAGTGATTTTTCGCTGCTATGGACATAAGTTCTCGCTGTTGAGAAGACAGCCGGTGCAGTTCACTGTACTTTTTCTTGAGTAGGTAATAATTTGACTGAATCAGCTCAGGAAAAAATGTCACTTCATATGCTGCTGGGGTTTTCAACCTGAAACAAAGGCTTTGCTGCTGCAAATTCTGCCTGGGAACGTTTGCAGACACGCTTGGATTTGCTAGTTTGAATGCAAGCAGTTTGTGCTACAAACTACAGTAACAAGCATTGCATTCATTTTTACAGTGGTACTGTAAATAACTTTCCTGTTTTTACTATTTTTGTTCCTTAACAATAAGAATTCTGTTATAACTTTTATATGTATTTTCACTCACTGTGGAGTTTTTTTTTTTTTTACCCTAGCGATAGTTAATTGTGTCAGGAGTAGTATAATCATAGAATAGTTAGGTTTGGAAATGTTATAAACACTGCCCGATATCCAATTAATAGCATCAGAATAAATTTATTATAAACTTGATACAAAGAAGCAATAAGCAAAGCAGCTCTGGGTGCGCGGGGAAGTCCCTTCTTCACCAACAGGCACACCAGGGATAATACAGCTACTTGTTTTATAAAGCCTATACATACATATTAAGGGGTTGTAATAGGTGAATTTGTCCGCACTTCGTATGATAATTAGTTTCGCAAGTTCTTTCGGTATGCTATTGCCTCCTGGTGGTCGCGGGTGAGGGTCTCGGGATGAAGTAAGAGTCTTCCTCAGTCACCTTTGTCCCAGTTTTTAGGGTTAAACTTTTTACCTTCTTCCCTTGCGCATGTCTCTTGTTGGTTCTCTTACTCCCTTCTCGACTGTCCTTGGGAGTTTGCAGCCTCTGCTCCCTCATAGATAAGGGGTTTCTTGCAGTTCGTCACATTTGTGTGGCTTTGTTAGTTCAGCATTGTTTTAGGGCCTTGCAAATTCTTTCTTGGATACTATGCTCAGGAACATCCAGATTTATAATGGTTACATATCTATCATGCACACACCATATGTAATTATTCAACTATAATGAGTACAAATTGTTTAGCAAATTTTCTCTCGTACCAACCTTGCTTAATAAGCGAATTAACCATAATCAGCAAATTAATAGTTTACATTTATTACAGAAAAGATCTGAACACCATCTAGTTCCAACCCCCCTGCTATGGGCAGGGACACCTCGCACTAAACCATGCCACCCAAGGCTATGTCCAGCCCGGCCTTGAACACTGCCAGCAATGGAGCATTCGCAACTTCCCTGGGCAACCCATTCCAGTGCCTCACCACCCTTACTGTAAAGAATTTCTTCCTCAGATCCAATAATGAAAATTAAATTTTCCTTGACTTTATATATATACTGCAATGGATATGAATAATTTCCCTTTTCGTCTGTTCAGTTTCCTGGGTATGCCTGTGCTAGGAATTCTACCCTATTTCGTCTTCTATAGTCACAAGCTTTGTTAGCACTTTTTTCATTTAGTAGCTGGAGTGATATTGGTGATTGTGCTTCTCTTCCCAGCCATCCACCCCATTTCTGTTTTCTGGGTGTTTTGTTTTGTTTTTTTCCTTTGTATGGGTTATTTAAGAAGTACTCTTTAATAATTCCTTAACTTTCTTCAGCACTAGAAGTATTGCTGGATTAATAAGGATCTCAAAATTGTTTTATAAAATTGATCTTTTAGGACTTTTCTCTCCAACCTAACCTGGGGAATATAGAGGACAGAGAGACATAGAAAGCACAAGTTGTTTCTATAGTTTTAAAAGAACTCAGCTCCTCAAAAAGAGGGACATGGACCTGCTGAAGCAAGTCCAGACAAGGGCCCTGAAGATGAACAGCCTGCTGGAGCAGCTCTCATATGAAGATGGGCTGAGAGAGTTGGAATTGTTCACCCTGAAGAAGAGAAGGCTCTGGGGAGACATTATAGCAGCTTCCGGTACCTAAAGGAGTTGACAAGAAATCTGGAGAGGGACTTTTTACAAAGGCATGTGTGCTAGGACAAGGGAGAATGGCTGTAAACTGAAAAAGAATAGACTTAAATTAGATATCAGGAAGTTGTTCTTTCCTATGAAGATGGTGAGACATCAGAGAAGTTGTGGAGGCCCCATCCTTGCAAGTGTTTAATGCCTATTTGGATGGGGCTTTGAGCAACCTGGTTTAGTGGAAGGTGTCCCTGCATGTGGCAGGGGTGTTGGAACTGGATGAGCTTTAAGGTTCATTCAAACCTGAATCATTCTGTGATTCTATGATTCAGCTATTTTATTGTAGTCCCACATTTATTAAATTCTCTTTACTATTTAAGTTGTTACAGCTTTTAAAAAGGTTTTGATTCCTCATATTTAATTGCCCACTAACAACAGGGAATTAGGTCAGTTTGTGGTCATTGTCGGACAGCTGTGGCTGCTCAGTTGTGAGTTAGGAAAACAGTAGTGAATTTATCATCAGTTTCAATGGGAAACGGGAATGACAGCAGTGTTTATGGACCACTGTGTAAGAACAGGGATGGTCCCTTACCTGTATTCAGGCCTGTTGTGGTAACAGCAAGTGTGTGAAGAGCAGGGTGAGGAAAAGCAGTGCCTTCAGTGTACCACATAATAGCCACAGGGGACTTCTTAAAGAACAGATGCAGAAGCAGAGACAGTCAGAGATCATGTCTGCTGGTGGAGAAAACAAGTGTTTCTCAGGTGTAAAAGCCAGAAAAGACTTGTTGGGACTTTTAATCTTAGCTGCTGCTTTTTAAATTTTTATTTGTAAATTGATTTGGAGACAAGAAGCAGACCTCTTCTACTCTAATACATCTGCTGCAGATTTGTTTTCGTTACAGAAAAGAGACTACTTGAAATCCATACAAGTAGTTTGTTTTAGGAAAATCTTATAGAATTCAAGAACTTTTTAGTCCTCAAAGCCAAAGGAAACCAAATTGTAATAACAGATCAAAGTTCAGATTTGGTAAAACCCTTCAAATAAAGTATTTGTTCTAACTGTTCCTGAAGAGACTGAACCATAGCTGTTCTTCGATTGTTCACCTACTTCCCCTCCATCCCCCTCACACAGAAACAGCTATGACTGTGGTCTGAGGGTTTGGATCTGGAGCTTGAGGGAACACTTGAGTTCAGTTGTTCTCCCTCAGGCTTTCCTTGAAAGGTGAAACCCTATACCCTAACTATTCTAAGTCCATAGGCTTTTGCCAGCTTACAAGGAACAAAGAATTGTAAAGAAACATATAGAACATACATGCAGTACCCTGCACCACTGAAACCTGGAAATAGACTCAGTGTTCCTCTTTTATCACAGTTTGCAATGTCCAACTTATATATTTTGAATTTAGGAGTCTTTATTTCCTAGGAGGACTAAGAAGAAACTTACTGTTTTCTTTAAATGATAGGTGCCTTTATTTTGTGTTGACATTATCTAGGATTAGAGTTAAATGTGCAAGTTCAGTAAAACATAATAAATCGTGAGAGTTGTCTGACTTCTATAAATGACACACAAAGTGTTATACTTAACCAATCGAATTCAAGTTAGTCTTGAAAAACTTGGTGTCTGTCTGGAGAAAATTGTTTCTTGAGCAATGATAGAGTGACCTCCAGCGTTCCTTGTGCAAGCTGCAAGTAAAAGAGCCAATAGGATGTGTTGCAGATACCACAGACAGGAAGAGCAGGTTTAAGCACTTTCATATAAAAATCTTTGAAGATGAGCAGTGATCAAAAAGGGATTAGGGGAGAATGTTATAATTTGGTGAGTGCTATTTGAATTCTAGCGCTTCACTATGAAACTACTGATCTCCCAAGACAGAAGGAGATCTTACAACAGAAATCACTGAAAATATTCTAGAGAAAGCCTCAACTAAAATAGCATTGCGGTGTTAAGTTATTGAGATAGGGAAGCTCATTATCTAAAAAAGTCATTAAAACCTTGAGATACAAGCCTAAAGTAAAACTCTGAAATTCCTGAAATCTAATAAGGTCTGCTGCCAAGTACCAGAGAGCCTCTGCATGTACACGTGTTTAATTAATAAAGCATGCTCCCTATTCTACATTATTTTTATTTTAAAGACTTTAAAGTCTGAGGTATTTGGCTACATTAAGAGGCTGAAGCAATGTAAGGGGAGAGAGATAAAATGAAAAATGATCTTGGGTAGCTCGAGTAGGATAGACTTTCCCCAGCATTCAAGTAAGCACTTGGCTTTTAGATGCTGCAGCCAGCTTTTCAGGTCATCTTTTACAGACATCAGAGAGGGAGATCCTTGTCCGCGGTGGGCAAGGGTAAGCTCACCTACTTCAGAATGGTGTGAGAAATTCTTCAGAAATACCTTCCAGTAGCCATTGAGTAGCCCTTAAGATGGCTAGTTATGAGACTAACAGCCTACTGAAGCATTTGGTATGTCATAGGCTAAAATTAGCTAAGTTTATGCATATATATGGTTAATGTGCATACAATGATATTGTCAAAGAATTGGTTCATTATCAGAATTCATGTATATAGCATTGCTTTATTAACGTATTGTTCTATAGATCTAGAATTTTTGAATGTATGGCACCTGTTTTTAAGTGGGAATAAGAATTACAGCTGACAGCCTCCAGGACTGTGGTATTTAGAAAGTTTTCCTAAACTGAAAATGCAATTATAATACACGTGCTTTGGAAATGCAAACTAAATTAAAACCATCAGTGCCTAGAATTTTTCCTCATGGCAGTACTACATGTGAAGTAAACACTAAAAAAAGCTTTAGTGTATCTCATGGGCTTTTAATGAAGATGTAACTGGCCAAAAAAGAGCACAGGTAACAGATGATATTTCCAACCAGATAAGTGCATTTAGGAAAGTAAACTTATCTCCCCAAAAAATCTTAAAAGTTTTCTTTCATAATTTATTACTTTATTACTTAAAACTAGCAAGAGCTGGACTCTGGAATAGATAACAAAGAAAATTCTGGTTTAGGACTTGGATAAAATAATGGCACTAGATAGCTTTGCCAATATTTTTTTCATGTCTAACTTCTGTAAGAGGACAGATATTGCAAAATTTTTATTAGGAATATGGACAGTTTAACTAACGAGCAGAAAAAAATGTGCAAGTGATAATCAGCTTCAAATGTACTCGTCAGCATTAAATAATCTTTATATTGTTACTGTCTTCTTTAGAAATACAAGACTGAGCCCCAAGCATTTCAATGCTTCCATTTTCTTGCCTGTTTTTGACCTCAGGTGCAACTTCCATTCAGTAATGCCTAATCCACCCCTTCTCATACATTTCCTCTGTGGCTTCTTACTTAATCAATCTCTATCAGCATCACAAATGAAATAGTTTCAACATTTATTCCTGATAGAAATATTAATATGTTGTATCTGTGATGCTTGCAACAGAAAAATTAGCTTAGATTAACAAGAGTTAACAAGAAACACAGCCATTTCAGTGGAACAGTAACGTTGTGCCTGTATGTAATTTAAAATATTCAAGAAAAAATTTTATATCTCCCTTGAAGAATGTGAGTGAATTAATGAACCTGACACAAATTGTGTATTAAAACATCAGAAAATCTCCCTGTTGATCAGTGGCTGGCTTAACCATACTTGTGCCTAAACATACAATCTATTTTTGTAGTATTGGCAAGTTGCAATTATTCTGGGTAAACTACCACTTTAATTTTAATTCCTATTAAGCCTCAGTGGTAGATTGTAGCAATAAACTTTTGCAATTCTTTACACATATAAAGTAACATACTTTGTGTATTTTGAATTACAAAACCTTTGTCATGGGTTCAGCAGCAGCAGTCATTTTTCTCCTTCGCAGTAGCTGGTGCAATGCTGTGTTTTGGACTTTTGGCGCTGATAACACCAGTGTTTATAGTTATGGCTTAGAATGTTTAGGCTGGCCAAGGACTTTCTGAGCCTCATGCTCTGCCAGGGAGGAGGGGAAACCGGGAGGAAGCTGGGAAGAAGCAAAGACAGGGCACCTGACCCAAACTGACCAAAGAGGTATTCCATACCACAGCACATCATACCTAGGATGTAAAAACGGAGAGCAGAGACCTGGAGGAGGGGGGGGGCACTGTTTGGTGGGGCTGGTTGAGCAACTGTATTCTTTTCCCTTGTATTTCTCTTGTCAGTATTATTACTGGTGGTAGCAGTAGTGATTTGTGTTATACTTTAGCTACTAAAATGTTATCTCAACCTGTGGGAGTTGCATTCTTTTGATTCTCCTCCCCATCCCCCTGGGACTGGGGAAGAAAGAGGGGGGA
>JASSUY010016977.1:14483-16983 GCA_032466535.1 Forpus xanthops
GCCCATAGCAGGGGGGTTGGAACTAGATGATCTTAAGGTCCTTTCCAACCCTAACTATTCTGTGATTCTATGATTCTGTGATTTTGCTTGTGCAGAAATCTATGGTATACGATATTGGCACTCATTGTTAAAAGTTTGTTATAGGTTAATATTGATGATTTATGTTGCTGTCAGGCTGCATGTGGAGAAACACAGTGGTAAGGTACTTTCGTTGAATTGAGAACCTTGTGATATTCATGATATTACAATAATTTTTGATCTTTGGTTATTCTCACCTTTATAGCTTGTGTTTCCTACTTAAGAAAAATATTCCTGGTGAAAATTTCAAAAGACAGTTTTAAGAAATATACTTCAAGCAATGGAAGCATTGAGTTTTGTGTCTTTTCTTTGTGTGGATCCCTGGAAGATTTAAACATAGGTTCACGAACTGCAGGCACTGCTGTTTTCTTTCTGACACTCATGGTGATATGATTAATTTTGCAATTAAGTTTCCATACTGCTGATTTCATACTGCATGGTATGTAGTAGTATTGGGAGGTAGTGCCTTGTAAGCAGGCTGTTTTTAAAGAGTTCTGTCTTTAGATAATATTATTGTTTGTTTAAAATTACAGTTTATGGATTCAGTTAGAGTTCTGACAAGTTCAGTTAATAATGTATAAATGTGAATTACATTAACTCTGTTCAGTATTTCCATTAAAATTCAGTAAACTAGTAAAGCAACTTAAAATAGAAAGAAATTACTAATAACTGAATTTACTTAAAGATAACAGCTGAAGGCAAATGGACAGTCAGAATATTGGAAAAAAGTATATTTTTTTTTTCCAAAATACCAGTAAAAGGATAAGTTATTATTTCTGAAGTGATTCAAGTGACAGCTAACATTAAGAGTTACTGCAGCAGTGTGAAATTTTGCTAAATAAATCGGGTTTAAAATGTCCTTTGGCCTAGCATGCTCCGGATTACTCAAGCAAACACAGCACTGCACAATGCCCATTGTGGTGTCCGGTCTTCAGACGAATGTGTTTAGGAGACAGCTCTCTTGTTTGCAAACACACTGCAGAACAAGAGCTGTTTATCACACGGTGTAAAGGAAGACACTGTCGAAGGAGCACCAGGCCGGCGGGCAGCGGGTGCAAGAAGAGGGTGACATTCTCTCTGTAAACTACCTGTCAAGGTACAAACGGAGACCGAGCGGCAGCGCGGGCCCTCGCGCGCGTGGCTGTCTGTGGTGCGAGGGAATGCAGACGTTGGGGCGGGGCCGCGGCCGTTGGCGCGGACCAAGCGTCGTGGCGGGGTGAGGTGCGGTGGGACGTGTTTTGTTCCCGTTTAGGGGGAGACGGGGCAGAGTAGTGTGGGGTGTAGGGTGCTGTACGGGGTGTGTGCCATCCACCTCTGGGATACACTCAGCCCGGGTGGTTTTCGTGCCTACCCCAAGCAATAGGGTAAGAGCATCTGTGTCCTGTGGAGGGGGAGAAGGAGCAGAGAGTGGGAAAAGGGAGCGATGGACACAAGAAGCTGGGAATGTTAGAATGCAGGTTGTAATGGGAGCGTGTGTATGTAACAGCCTGTTGAGACAGTCCCCTCAACGTAGGAACTACGAAGACACTTGGGGGCAAAAGGAAGTACATGAATGTCCCCTCTTACTGAACAGGGAATGTGTCTCAGATGTTTCTAGGTACAATGGTACTGCTCTGGTGTGTTACGAATCTGTTTGCTTTTTGCTCAGGACTGTTCTGGCATTTTAAACTGACTTCTGTGGCATGAATGGTATGAGCATGTTAAGTAGGTGAAAATACATTTTGTATAGGGGCTTTGACAGATGTGTTTTAGTGTAGCATCTTTCCTCTGTTATGCCAGCCCACTTGCCAGAGGAATATGTGCACTCACCTCTGCTGCCCCGTCTCTGTCATATCATACACCCATCTTTACCAGCAACTGCCTCAGCAAAATTTGAAAGTGCTTTTAGGGTCTTTTGTAACCAGGTGATTATTTTTAGTAGTTTGGGGTGTTCACAACCTGCCTATTGTGAATGCAGCTCTGAAGTTACCAGAGCTTTTGAAGTAATCCTTAACAAGCATCACAAATTGGGGATAGAAATGGAGGGGAAGAACGGTTGGGAGTAGGCTTTTGAGTCCTTTCGCTGTTAGCTTCTTTTTCTCTGTTGGGTTAAACCTTTTAATATTGCTTAGTGGCTATGCAGCTTGGTTGGTGCATTTTGTTTTAGAAAGTTCAAGAGTAAATTACCTTGGTATGAGAAAATTAAATGACTGCAGTGTATAGAGTTCTTGCAGTTAGTTAGAGGAATTGCCAAATTTATGGCCTGGAAGAAGCCATTGAGTTCTTTAAGTACCTGGACAGTGATAATGTATTTTGTAAACTTCTTAAATTTAACAGAAAAGGACAGAATATTTGAACAAAGGAAAAATAATTTATCTAAAAAGACAGTTTTTAAAATAAATGTAGAACAAGGGAGTTGAGGAAAAACTCCAATAAGTTATTA
>JASSUY010016977.1:21983-30215 GCA_032466535.1 Forpus xanthops
TGGCAAAGCATTTCTAAACCAAGCAGGATAGGCGTTGATTAAAAAGCAGAGCCTGGCATGCTAGTGCAAAGCCAAAAGTTCTGTAGCTGTTGACCTTAGAATTCACACCTCTGATGAAACATCTAGAATCCGTCAGTGTGTGTATGCATTCAACCAAGGCAGTAATTGGTGACAGTATTTTTAAGGGAGAAGAATATGTTAACTGACCTTACTATGAAGAAGTGCTAGTATCTGGGTAACTTTGACATGAGTATGGAAGATGAGATTATATTCTTATATTTCTAGTGTAAATTGTATCTGGTAATCCTTAGCCTGCTCATTTTCCTCAGTTAAGGTGTGAATAAGGTAGTCTAGTGACCAAAGTGTTGTATCCCAGCATTCCATCCCTGATTCTGCCACTGGCATTTTGTGTGATCTTATGTAAATAATTTTTCCTCTATAATTGTATTTCCTTATGTGATACTGAAGGATGACCTCTGCCTGAAAAAGCGCTTTGTTGAAATTCGCTGTAGAAAAAGTAGAGATGACTATTAAATAAGGAAGAGGGCATGTTATGAATATTGTTATCTCACTAGACATCGGAAAGTCTGTATGACACAAGTTCATTGAATTGTAATACTTTCCCCAATCTCAAACTTTTTTTTTCCAGAAACTTTACTTAAATGTTTCCATGCCATTAGGTGTGTCGTAACCTTGCCATGTGGAGTCTCCAGCATCTAGTAAGAGCAAGGCTTATACTTTGTTTTTTTTTCTGTGGTAGATTCATTGTAAGGGATGACATATGACACTGTTTCTGCTGAGAATGATGCTGAAGAACTTGGTGGAAATTTTGTGTCCTTGGGAATGTCAGCTACTTTTCAGAACATTGTTGAAGTTGGACAGCAGGTTGAGAAAGTACTGTAGTAGACACAGAGGCAAGTGAAAGGGAATATAAGAGAAAAAATTGTGTGTTTTTTTGTTTGGTTGCTTTTTTGTTTGTTTTTTTTTTTTTCCCTCTCAGCATTAAAAATGGTCTTCCACTTACTTCACTGCATATCCAGATTCTTAAATGTAAAATCTGTTTAAACAAGTCTTCAGTGAATGCTAACAGATTCGAATTTTGCTTCCGCCTTCAGTTTTCCAGCTCTTTTTTCCTTTGTGACATCTCTCCATTAACAGACATATTTCCTGTTACTAGTGATAAGGGATGATAAAATCTGGGATGATTAAAGTGAACCTGGCAAGTTTGTGTAGAAATCTAAATAATTTGGCAGGTGCGTTATAGGTTTTCTCTGGTGCTAAATGGACCACATCCTTCCCAGGTATCAGAGGTATCTGTCTATTCTAGGTATGATCTGGCCCATAAAATACAGCAAGTCTTGAAGCGAAAACAAAAAAAACCAAGTCCGTGCTGTTGTATTGGAAACAAGACCTAGTATATTTTAGTTTTCTGAATGTCTTACTTTGTTAATTAGCTAGATAATTAAAAACACAGTGACTGTTTTGGCTTCTATAAAATGTGATTTGCACTTGGTGCATGAACTCTGTAGCAGTGTTGGCAGCAATTAATGAAGCTGTATAACAAATATTGAAATTAAGAACAAATATTAAAAAATACTCTGTTACTTATACTCAGCAATGTTTCATGTCTTAGATGTCTTCAGGTGTCCTGTTGGTGTGTAGCTTGCTTAAAAATACTAATCCAGACTGTTTCGTTTTAGTATTTTTCTTGTCTTTTCTGTTTTTTAGAAGGCAATAGACCTGTGCATTTTATGAAATTGATAGGATAAAATATATTATGTCAGAGTAGTGTAATGTGTAATAGGAAAAAAAGAACCCAACCCCATAAAGAAAACAAATTTGGCACCAAGTTACTGGGTGAAGGCCTTATGAATCTATTTACTGTCCAGCTCAGAAGTCTGAAACTGAGTTATTGCCCCGGGACAGAAGCTGGCATACAATCAGAATGGATGGGAAAACAGTAGCTGTGCTGAAAATTATAAGAATAAACGCCATAACTATCAGTAATGACATATTTGATGTCCTGTAATTGCTCACAAGCTTTTAAATTATTATTTTTTTTACATATTTGTGCTCTAGTATATAGCTTTAAGGATTCCCATCCCCCTGCTGCCCCTCCAGCAGCCACTGTGTCCTGTCAGTCATCCTGAAATACACTGGAGAGCTTGTCAGGCAGTCCCTTGCAGATGCCTCAGAAGCCAAATAGTGAGGCATAGCAGTTGCACTGTAGTTCCTAACAGAAGGGAATTACTTAGACAGTTGTTTTAGTGCTGAATATGGACCGTGTATATTCTAGGATAGGTGAGTGATGTGTTATTGGCTTTCTAATGATCTAGCAGGTAATGGATTCTAAAGTTAATGCTTTCTAATTTATGCAGAATTTATTTGGCTCTGCTTTCTAATTAGTTTATATATGCCTTTATACAGTGTACTTACAGATTGTTTAAAAGCTGCAGATACTGTGTTCACAATATGTTGCAAATGAATACTGACTTCGTTTTCTGGTGTCTTTTTTTCCTACACCAAAACACTCAGCAATTTCCGTTTGGATGCATCTGCTGAAAAGAAAAAATTTTCATTATGTTAAAGTTTGTAGCACTTGGTAGGAGTGTGCAAGTGGCTGCTTTTCTGTCTGTTCTGAGACACAACTGTATCTTCTGACACATGCTTAACATCCTAAGTGCGGTAAGAGCTACTGGTCTACAGTGCTGAAATCACCTACTGTAAAGGTTAATATAGCTGAGTGTGGGGTTATAGCAGTCTTTTACCAAAATATCTTGCCATGAAGATACCCACTGTAATTAGAGGGCGTATTATACTGGAGTAAACATATGTATGAAGAAAAAAAAAGATGACATGTAATTCTCACTTTCCTGAGGCAAGCACGAAAAAACTTTCGTCTTAATTAAGAAGATCTGGAAGGACACATTGACTTTCTAAATGGAAATATCAGCAAAACACCCCAAATAATCTTTACTGAGTGCATATTTTTCTTAATCAACTGTTACTCTTTCTTTGATTACAAAAGAATCTTTTATAAATACTTTCTAGCTAATATGGTAAATAACAGTAAGGAGAGCCTGATAAATTTGAAGTATGTACTCAGGGTGTCAAGATAATTTGAGAGTTTGTAGTTTTCACTGCATTGGCTTACAAGCTTGTTTTCATACTGGCTACTTTAAGAAAGTTTCAGGACACATTAACATTTTGCTAAAAAAAAGAACAACCAAAAAAACCCCAAAACTAAAAAGTGAGCCCAATCAGCAAGTAAGCCCTTAAGTAGGTTATTTATACCTTAGCATATAATTGAAAATTTCAGAAAGAATTATTTTTCCAGTTGACTTTCAGTTAATGGTAAGTTATGCCCCTGACCCAAGGCTAAAAAGCTATTGCTTAGTTCAAAAGCCTGTCAAGCTGGGGCTCAAGCAAAGAATAAAAGTGCTTATGTTGCATAATATACTAAGGTTATAAAACAAACCTCAAAGCTTCCGAAGCAATCCCAAAACCCAGAATGGGGAAAGTCACAGCACATGTACTCACATTTTTCGGATCTGCAGAAGTAGAATTGGATTTGTGAAGCTTCACAGGTTTGAGACTGCTCAGGGTTCTGGAACACAGTGGTCTCTTATTAGAGAAAACGGCTATAATTATGACTGCATTTTTATCAGCCAAATTTGATCAGATCTGATCAATATAGACAACCTGTAGAATAGGAATTTGTGCTGTGAAAATGGAGAACAGCTCCTGTTGTAAGCAGCAAAGTTTTTATTCCTGAATTTTGAGTAAACTAGTTGCTAATACCCTTCTTCTATCAAGGGACTGAGGGGAAGTCACTGCAAAGTTAAAGCATGAGTGTCTCTGGAGAAAAAGTAACATGAAAATCATCCAGTGATTTCTTCAAATCTCAGTAGAAGTATGAAGTACTATCTCCATCCAGTTCTTACATGTCCCCTTTAACTGATGTATGTCTTGACAGAAAAAAAAAAATGCATGGCACAGTCAATACCCTCTGTTTGCAACTGTTGTGATGGATTTCAGAAATACCTGTGTACTGGGATGCTTGTAAAAATGTAAAATACTAGGGTTGTGAAGCAGTAATACCATAAAGATTTTTTTTTTTTTTTTTAATGTCAATAAAAGGCAGATTCATTGAAATGCTGACCAAAGATTGAGAGAACCGGTTAACTGCAGATGGTAAAAGAAAAAAAAAAGTCTGTCTTTTCAAATATGTGGAATTATGTGGTTTGATGCCATCCCAATGAAGCTGGAGTAGAATACCTTTTTTTAATTAAAAGCCTTTTTGGTTCAGGGGTGGACAGAGCAGAAGCAATTTTTCAGAAGTGTGGGTGCTTCTGCTGTATGTTCATAGGCTGCACTATCATGCTAACAGGTAGGCGCAGACATAGTACACTCTTTGCCAGCACTGTGCAATTGGCCATATGCTGCTCTTTAGTTATGGGAGAGGCAGGTTAAGAAGCTATGCAATAGCCAGTGTAGTTTTGAATTAAAGCTAACTGAGAAGACCATGGATATCAGTGACACACATTTGTGACTTTCAGGGCAAGTTAGTAGTGCTCTAGGAAAGTTTACTTCAACAGATTAAAGAAGAAGGTCTTATTAATATTTGCTTTCTTTTATTCAAGAAATTGTGTGTAGGTCTGAATGTCAGTGGGAACTTGGCTTCCAGGCCACTGATAGCTGCCTTGCTAGTAAAACAAATGTTGCTGGAAATAATTCCATAGCTGTAGCTATAAGAAAGCCTGAATTTTAATCAACTTTGCAGACACACAACCTTTCTGATGTTCTTTGTTCAATAAAATGATGCAGTTGTCCGTTTGAGATTGCATTTTGTATTAGACCTTTTGCTCTTGTGATTTACAGGCTGTACTTACATCATTATGTATTTAGCGTATTTCCAGAGGATTAGATGGTTGAGAAATTGGTTTCACATTTGTTTTTAGTTTTCATACATGATGAACCAATAGCTATTAACAGGAAGGATCACTCTAGGTAAAAAGTAAAAAAACCCACAACTGTTTGTGTGAGCACAGAGTGGGTATGTCTTTGGTCTGAGATGTAAGACTAAGCTCTTGTTGCAGAGCTTGGCTCTGCACCAAGAGGTTATTATAACTGTGCACAGAATGAAAAAACAAGGTGGTGATGTGTTTTCATGATGACCTAAGCTGTAGCTGGAGGAAGCCCTCTGAGTGATCGTGGATTTGTCTCTTAGTCATTCCTTTACTAAACTGCAGATGGAGACAGCTTACCTTATTTCTTGCTTTGTTACATATACAGTGTATTCTTAAGAATTGATAGCCTGATCATAACAGACATACTGGGCTAGGTGGACTGGTGATCTGATTTATAGGACATTTATTATGTTGAATGTGCTGTGGATATTTTGAGTTCATTGAATTTTGATGTCTTCTGTCGCTTGTGGTTATCCTTGGTCTGAAATTCTGGAAACATTAGTTAAGCAAAGTGTGGAAGCAAAGTACTTTGACTTCTGGGGCATGCCCAGACCTACCAGCCTTTACAGCTTTTCTGTGTTTTCAGCTTGTTTTCATCTGAGCTTAGTGTATAAAGTATTTTACCTTGAGTAGAAGAGAACCAGAAGAAGGTACAAAGTCATCCATCCCAGAGCCCTTTGTAACAGTTGCAGTGTGGCTTTGTGAATAAGAGGTGTGGTCTGCACACTTACTTGCGTAGCTGCAACTTCATCATACATAACAATTTGAGCTAGTAGGAGGGCTGTGGTCCTTTTCCTGACAAGGAGCCGCCACTTGTTTCTGAAATAGTGAATGATGAGAAGGCTCAGTTCCCTTCAAACAGAGGGGTAGGTTAAACTGGAGTATTTCAAAACCTTGGGAGTATCCTACTTAGTGGTTCATTGGGCAGAAAGAGAAATGATGATGCTGGTGATTTGGGGAGTCTCAAGCTTTATTTCCTTGGAGTTTGCACAACTATTGAAAAGTTAAATGTGTAAAATAGGGACAAATAATTTGCACTGACATTTCTGTAGCTCTCTTTCTGTTACTAATGTCCATAGAAAGAAAAGTATAATTCTAGTCAGTCTGATTTCAAATTTTTGTTCTCTTTATCTTTTGACTAGGAATTAAAACTGAAATACCAGTTCTTTATGCTGTATGCTATCACTTAACTGTATGCAGCTTGAATCTGTGAACTTAAGGGTGTGACTAGTGTAACTTGTAATAAAAAATAAACTTGGCACTTGTATAACCTTTACTAAGAATACTAAGCCACTGAATTACCTTTAACCTTAATTCTTTAATAATTGCTCTTATTATCTTTGCCTGCAAGTAAAATGTGGAATGAATACTCTGTGATAAACAATTCAGATCTATTTCTACACAACTTGCTATAGAAACCCTAAAGCTACTGTCCTTTGTTAAACCAATGCTAGCTTCACTGGAAAGTGACAATATATCTCTTTGGACTTCACAATTGCAGTACCTTATTACTTAATTATACAGCAGTAATGATTTTAATAAGTCCTGCTTAAAAAGGACAGATATCCATTATATTTGTGTCTGAAGTCTTAATTGGCTAAAAGGGCTCTGCAGAACTATGCTTTATGGGAAGTTAAGTTACTGGAAAATTTAAAATGTCTTTTATTTTTGGGACAATAATCAGTTGCATTCCTACTAGACCACAGTTATAACTGTTGGCACACACACATGGCACTGTGGCTAAAGGCCTGATCTGCGGCTTAGTGAACTCTGTGAAAAGCCGTAAATTAACATCAGTGGACTTTGGATCAAGGTCCTAATGAATGATTTGTTCACTTGAAAGATCCTACTTAGCTTTACTTTCGTCATATTGACTTCGGTAATAGGCTTTCTTGACACTTAGAAAGTATTTGTTATTGTAGGGTGTAAAATAACTAAATGCTTCACTTTCTCCTGCTGTTAATTGTCAGGGCTTTTAAGGGCTGCTATATTTTTGTTCTTAAAGAGTTTATTATGGTCATTGCAATTTGGAATTGAGAAGATGCAGGTATTGTGCACGTAGCATTGATGATTTTGTTTTAATAATCTAATGTATAATTTGGCTTTAAAGCTCCTTTTTATTGGCTACAAGAGGACTTATACTCAAAGGTCTTCTAATGCAATTAGCTGTATGTATTTTTTTAGTAGATGGTAAATTCTCTGTAACAGAAGACAAGGAATTATAAGTACTTTGGATCTGTAATTTTACAGTTTATGGAGGTTTCTGCATATATTTTCACAATTTAGAAATGAGGAATCTGAAAAAATAATCTAATGTCTTGAAATTCTAAGCCTGTTCTGGAAGCATCTCCGTACTCTGACTGTACGGTGGTTGTGGCTAATAGTTGCACATTGCCTTTTTTTTCTTTTTATTTTTTGTTATATAGGTAAAATGTCAACAGAAGTACCAAGCATTAAACTGAAAATTGATCCTCGGGATCTGCAGATCCAGACCTTTACAGTGGAGAAATTATTGGAACCATTGATAATTCAGGTATTTTACTATTGCAAATAATAAATTGGATAACCATGTTTAAATGTAAAATGCACTGCAAATGGATTTCCAACATATGAAAAGTTTCGTATTGCAAGTAGTGGACAGGGTGGAGAAGATAGGCCTTGAAATCCATAGATGAGCTTCTATATCTGAATTTTGGAAAGAATTGCATCTGCACTGAGTGGATTCACAAAAATGCTTTCAGGTTTGTTGATAAAAACTCCTTTAGGAGGAGCAATTTCACTGCATATTCCAGTTCTGTTTCAGGTATTAACTGGTTAAATACACAGTGCTTAGTGTGTTAAAGATTATTTTATGTCTTTTTTTGCATGGATTACAAATGAGTTTTTTAATACAATGGAAAGGACGTACTTGAAGACCTAACCTCGTTTTGCAAATAATGTGTATAACTGCAAAAGTGTTACAAGACCTCTCTAGCAGTATTTTTCAGGGTAAAGAATAGAAAGGATATCTATTTTGAAACTCAAGCTGTTTCGAATTTCTTTTCACTGTACTTAGAACAAACAGGTTGGGGTGTCTGCATGTAATTAGTCAATTACATATAATGCAAGGATGCCCACTTATCATTGTCCTTCAGCTTTGTCAGGATGGTGTAGATCAAACTGCTTACCACAGTGTCGTGGTTTGGGGCTTTCAAACCCATGCAGCCGCTCTCTCACTCACTCCCCTCTCTTTCTTCCTCAGTCCGAGGGGATGGGGAGGAGA
>JASSUY010016980.1:0-11740 GCA_032466535.1 Forpus xanthops
ATAACTATAAACACTGGTGTTATCAGCACTGTTCCCAAGCCGAAAATCCAAAACACAGTGCTACACCAGCTACTGCTACTTAAAGGGGAAGAATGACTGCTGCTGCTGAACCCATGACATAATCTTAAACTCCTGAGCTCAAGGGCTGGTTTTGAACCATTACAGGAAGCTCAGCAAGATCTGTCTGTGATAAACCATCTCATGTTTGTTGTCACATCCCATAGGAAACGTTTAGGTGAGGAGAAGCTGGAAACCACAGTTCAGGAGGGTGGTCAAGAAGGAGCTGGAATAGAATTAAGCAAGATATGCAGGAATGGCAGCCCTGGTGCCATGTCCTTGCAGTGTATCACTCACTATTACTGATGTTGCTGGGGCAAGGTCACCCATCAGTCCTAAGAACCCCTTGGGCTCATCAGGGGTTACCCATTACTTTCCCTCTGGAGCAGGTCCCATCTGCAGTTGTCCAACACAACTTTGCCTTGCACTTCTGTGGCATCTTTTCATGCTTCTGGGTCCCTGCAGAGTTAAATCAATTGCTACGCTCCAGACAATATTCTCTTGATGAAAGAAGACAGGTCTGTGCAGTGACAGAGATGGGGATTATGTTTTTAGAAACACATCCTCCCCTGGCTCATGCTAGAGAAAGCCCTGGTGCCATCTTTCTTTCCATCTGAAAGGGTTACCATAGTATTATGCTCTAAATTATATCTGTCATATCTGTAAAATAATAATCACAGGCTCAGCAGAGCAGTATTTTGCTTTTTATTCCCATTTCTAACAAGATTTTCAGGCAGCATGTCACATTAACATCTGTGGCAGCTGGGGAAGAACAGCCTCTATCTCTTCCTGCCAGCAAGATGACAGCAGTGGCCCCAGCGTGCCTGGCCCCAGCTGAGCTCTGCCTCCATGCAGGCTTTGGTGTCTGGCAGACTTCACACTCCTGTGCATGGATAGGGGGTTTCATACCTACCTGTGATTGAACTCACTAAAGACCCCTGCAAGCTTCAGGCTGGCAAATGCCAAAGAAACCCAGTGTGTTACCTGCTGCTGGATAGGAGTGGGGACAGAAACAGCTGCAAGACTGGTGCAGGGTCAGCAGCACCTTCAGTTTGTGTCTTGCTTTGTGCAGTTGTTTGGCAGGACATAACGTAGGGCTTGGTTCTGGTCACCTGAGCAATCTGGTTTCAGAGCTTCCCCCTCCTCCTGTCTCAGTGCCTCTGTTATTTCTCTTCCTAACAGAGGTCACTGGCACAGGGTGCCCAGAGAAGCTGTGGCTGCCCCATCCCTGGCAGTGTTCAAGGCCAGGCTGGACACAGGGCCTTGGAGCAAGCTGCTCTAGTGGAGGGTGTCCCTGCCCATGGCAGGGATTAGAGCTGGATGAGCTTTAAGGTCCCTTCCAACCCAAACCAGTCTGGGATTCTATGATCCAGATGCTGGTGGCTGGTTATGGAGTGCTCCATCACACACAGCAGCCACAGCACTGCCAATGTGCCAGAGGTGTGGTTGGAGGCCTTCATCTTGCTCTAAGATCTTTAAACAGGACTCTGGGTTCATGACCCACACACTGTTGATTGTAATGCTGGTGTTTATTGTGTATATTTCTCTACCATTTTATGTCATGATGTTTTCATGTCACCGCTGTCCTCAAAGTGCTGAGGAAGCTCCTGGAGCCCCAGCAGTAACATCATATGACTTTTGAAGGTCCCTTCCAAACCAAACTATTCCGTGATTCTCTGCTCAGGAAAGAGGAGCGCAAGGTGCTCAGTCCAACAGGACAGGACAGCTGGAAAGGGAGCACTGTGCCAATGGTATTTACACTGCAAACAAGGGGGGAAAAGTAATTTCTTTCTCTTACCTTTTTCTGCATTGGAGACTTTCTGTCCTGTCACTTGATGGGCCCAGGTAGGAGCAGGATGAGGCCCCTCGTGTTTGCTCCCAGGCTGGTGGCAGAGGAAGCTTCATGTGCCAGATTGACCACAGCAGGACTAGCAGGAAGCCAGCCCTCTGCAGGGTGCCTTGTGGCACCTCAGCAAGCCTGTTGTCTGGAACTCACACTCTAATGCTTCAACCCTCGATGATGGGAGCTGTGGTGCAGTTCAGGAGGCTTTGTCACAATGGTTTCAATGTCCCCGGTGCTTTTATGTACTTATTTATTAATTTTAAACACATTCAGCTTCCCTTTACACATCGGTTTTGGTGTGTCCTAGGTAGTGGTATGCAAAGTCTGACTTTCCGTGCTTGTCCTGTATGTGCAGAGGCTCCTTTCTGAGTGCCACAGAGATGCTGAGAGGGCTGGAGCAGCTCTGCTCTGGAGCCAGGCTGAGAGTGCTGGGCTGGGTCATCCTGGACAAGAGAAGGGTCCTTAAGGGGAGACCTTAGAGCAGCTCCAGTGCCTGAAGGGGCTGCAGGAAACCTGGGGAGGGAACTCTGCTGCACCCTGTACAACATCTCCTTGCCTGTCTTGTGCTGAGTAGCCCAGAATTGAACACAGTAAAATGTGAAATCAAATTGAACCATGATATCTGACATAATTTTCTAGGGAAGCCTGTGTCTTCCTAACCAGCTTCTGGCCTTTCCAGAAAGGAGGAGAAGCTGAAAGATGTGGCTGAAATATAACCATGTATTTCATCCATGTAGTGAATCCCAGCTGCAGGTACTATGGCAGCTGCTGGAAGCTCAAGATGGCAGGCAGAGTATCCCCATTGCTCTTTGGAGCTGCTTCTGGTGTTTGCGGAAGAGCCTGGCAGCTCTGCTAACAGGAGCAAAGGGAGCTGGATTTGCAACATGGCAAAATGGGAGATGTTCAGGTGTTAAGTTAATAAAGTGATTATGGAGGTGTGAAGTGTGGGTTTTCCTCTCTGAGGAAACCTTTACAGGTGCTTGCATCAAGAACACAACCACTTGTGTGGTGTGGGGTATCTTTAGAGTGACCAAGGGCCACTTGCTTTAGCATCAGTTGAGGACATGATGGATTCCAGCTCTTTCTCTTGAAGTTGGCACCTCTTCTCACTCAGTTTTCCTTCCTGGAATAAAGAAAAGAGCAATTTGGCAGCTGTAATGACAAATGTGAAACCCAAACGATCCAGAATGGTCCAGGAGCTGGGAGGCACTGCTTCCCATGGCTTAATGCATGGTGTATTTTATGTAGGAATGATGAGATGTTAGGAGTAAAAGCTGTCTATTTAATTCATGCCATCAAAAACCCTGTGTGCTGTTTAACGGGTTTAGTTATGGGCAACACCTTTTTGGGATATGATTCTTTAATGCGTTTTAATAGAGCTCATGGTAAACACACTGGGATAAGCAGACAGCAGTGAATATTTCCTGCAGGCAGAATGCACCTAATTAAAATGAATGGATTTAAAATAAAAAAGGAATACATAAAGAGCATCACCACTACGAAACTATCTTTCTTCTTGACAAGGCACCCATTGCATAGTGTTGGGGTAAAAAAAGCCACACATCAGGGCACTGCGTGCTCTTTGCTGCTGAGATCAGTACCACCAGTCCAGCCAGGCTGCCCTGGGAATGCTGTCTGGGGTCTCAAAATGAGCATAATGAATGGAAACTGCTTTGGAAGATTGGGGGTAGCAAAGGGCGTGCTCTCCAGAGGCTTATTTGGAAGTTCATTTGCAAGTTGCTGTAACAACTCAGCCTGACTAGTGTGATAACCTGGATGCTGGGGGTGAGGTTAGTCCTTTAAGGTCTAATCTCTTTGCTCTCCACAGGGCCTTCTGTTCTCTACCCCTGAAAGTCTGAAGCAGCCCCAAGACCTACTTAAACTCTACCTGCACGAGTCAAACCGGGTGTACCGGGACAAGATGGTTGAAGAAAAGGATTATGGTACCTTTGATAAAATCCAGCTGGCAATGGTGAAGAAATTCTATGATGTAAGTGTTGAGGTGCTCACAGGAAAAATATTCCTTAGGAAAGCCAAGTTTGACCCAAGATCTGCCCATGATCATGCATTTGCTCTGAGGGCACTGTTCTTATAGGAGCCTGGGAGCAAAATCTCTGGCATCTGTATCCTGAGCTGCAGTGTTGTGATATGAGTAAAGGATGCACTCCATAAGGGCACTGGGGAGAGGAGATTTGTGCTCCATGGGTGAATTCAATTCCTTTATTCAAATGCTTTGAGTCTTGTGAGCAGAAGAAGGGTTGGATCCCTCATCTTGATGGGAGCAAAGTGAAATGTGGGCACAAATCCCTAGTGTTTTCCCTGTTTCCAATGTTTATATTATTTGTTTTACAGGAAATTGAGGAAACTTTAGAGCAGACCAAGAGAATGAATGTTTATTGCCATTTTGCTAACGGGATCAGTGAGCCCTGCTACAGGCCTGTTCCAACCTGGGAAGAGCTGAACAAAATCCTTGTGGAAGCCTTAGACAACTACAATGAAGTTAATCCTGCCATGAACTTGGTACTTTTTGAGGATGCCATGTGCCACGTGTAAGGGGATTTTCCGTCTTTGTAGTCTCATTTCAGCATTTATCTGTGTAGATTGCTTCTGTGGAGTTTACTGGAGGATGTAGGTATCAGTAAGGTAATGGGTCTGTCTCATGTGACCCCCCTGCTGCCCTGATCCAGCTCTGGGGCAACAGCACAAGAGGGACATGGAGCTGTTGGAGCGAGTCCACAGGAGTCAACGGAGCTGCTGCGAGGGCTGGAGCAGCTCTGCTCTGGAGCCAGGCTGAGGGAGCTGGGCTGGGTCATCCTGGACAAGAGAAGGCTCCTGAAGGGGAGACCTTAGAGCAGTGCCTAAAGGGGCTGCAGGAAACCTGGAGAGGGGCTTTGGACAAGGGCCTGTAGGGGCAGGACAAGGGGAATGGCTTTAACCTGGCAGAGGGGAGATTGAGATGAGCTCTTAGGCAGAAGTTCTTCCCTGTGAGGGTGCTGAGGTGCTGGCACAGGGTGCCCAGAGAAGCTGTGGCTGCCCCATCCCTGGCAGTGTTGAAGGCCAGGTTGGACACAGGGGCTTGGAGCAAGCTGCTCTAGTGGAAGGTGTCCCTGCCCATGGCAAGGGTTGGAACTGGTTGAGCTTTAAGGTCCCTTCCAACCCAAACCATTCCATGATTCACAAAGTACACAGCCCTGAGAGCACATCAAAGGCATAGACCATACTGTCATCTTTGGGGAGACCTAGCTGAGAGAACTGAAAGCAGTGATTCTAAAGCTTTCCACACAAACCGGAATGCTTTTCTGGGTATAATTTCACTGTCAGTGGGAGTCTGCACATAGGTCAGGAAGCACTTGAGCTGTATTAAAGCAGTACAATATTTCACACAGTCTGATGTGAAAAACTAATTAGATTAGGCTAGAAAAATACTCGGTTAAGTGAGCTGGATAAAGGTGGCACTGTGAAGAGGAGAATGGTGCTGGCATGTCAGGCAGAGCACAGTGAGGTTTTCACATGTAGGATTCTCCAGCGTCTCCTCACCTGGGGTTGTAACATGTGAGGATGTCAGCGTTTTCTTAAGGAGAATAAATCGGAGGCAGACAGAGTTTACCAAGGGAACAGACCTGGAAAATAATAGCAAGTTCATTTGAAGAGTGAGTAGTGTTGATTTGGATAAGTAAGAAACATAGACTCTGTTTTCCAGACCGGTTTTCTGCCCTTCTGGATGTACATGAACATGCTTTAATGCGCAGCAGAACATGAACCCCAAATGCCTGGTGAAGAGAAACCTTTACTGGGGAGGTGCACTAGACTTTTGAGTTTTGTCCCTAGTTTTTTGTGTCTCCCTAATGTGTTTTGCCCTGCAAACATGTCCAGGCCTCCACCTTAGAATAACTCTGTCCAGCTGGACTTGGCAGGTGGACAAAAATAATTGGAGAGAGTCTGAATTGCCACCAAGCTGTTTTCCATCAGCTCTGTCCTTTGCACAGGTTTCAGCAGAGATGGGGATTGATTGCTGCCATGTCGCTCAGATTGGTATTTTTCAACCCGTTCAGAATACAATTTCTCAGTGAATAAAATATGTATTGAAAAGCAGTGGGCAGAGAAAAAGGAAAATGCTGTGATTGATGAGAGGTTTTGGATGCTTCAATTTAGCTGCCGCATCAACCGTATCCTGGAGTCCCCCAGAGGAAATGCTCTGCTGGTTGGGGTGGGTGGAAGTGGCAAGCAGAGCCTGACCAGGCTGGCAGCCTTCATTAGCTCCCTGGAGGTTTTCCAGATCACCCTGAGGAAGGGCTATGGCATCCTTGAGCTGAAGGTAAGTGACTTTTATGGTTGAGGTGATGGGGAACAAAGTCCGAAGCAAAACTTGCCCTGAAAGCTTTGCCTTCTTGCATATTGGAGCGACACTGATGCTAAAAAGCTCCAGACACAATATGGGACTATGGAGAGGAGCAATGCCTCTCAAAATACCTTGCTGAAGTGTGTCTGCACAGAGCAGGCAGACCCCTTGTCCCCTGCCAGTCCTCTGAGCTGGCCAGGCCTGAGGCCATCCCAGCCCAAGGCTTATTGTCAGCACTGGGCTGTGCTAAGGGACCCTCACTGATTCCCTGGAAAAACCTTGGTTTCTAGGTTTAATAGAAATGAAACCACGATATGGTAATGAGCTCATCCATGAGGTACCTGTTGTGGGGTTATATCAAGGTGGAGAAGGAGCAGTAGAGAGTAGGAAGAGAGTTTCCCAATTGTATCCAGTTCTTCCTCTGGTATTTTGTGTCAGAGAGGGTCTGAGTTTTGGATGAGTCACTTCAGAAACATGTGCTTCTGCCTGAGAGTTATAAATGAGCATTTTAAAATCTCACCAAAATGGTTTAAACCCCTTGTAGCTGCAGGCAAAATGGTTCTCATTTAAAATGTAATAACCACAGTAACAGAAACTTCGCCCCATTCTGCCTGGGAGATGTGATGGCCAATGAAGCCCGGACTCCTTCCCCAACAGTGGCACCACCGGATGACCTGTGCTTGTGTACAAGTTGTTTTCATCATGTCACAGAAGCCTGTCCCACCATCCATTGCCTGTTTTCAACTCTCCCTTTGTGTTTTTAAGCCCCATTCGTGGGATTTTCTAGCTCCTACCTGGCTATTTCTTGAGGAAGCCCATGCTCCCAGCCAGAAACATAGCTCAATAATAGATAAGAAATTAATACACTTGTTTGCAAAGCATCTCTTTGCTTCTCTGTCTGTGGAGGTGGAAGTTAATTTGCTGTTCCCTTCACTCAGTGAGGAAAGTAACAAATGATTCTTTAATATCTTTAATAGAAGCTTTGCATGTGCTGAATTTGTAAGAGTTGCTGAAACAATGGCCAGTGTGTTCCTTCAAGGGCCCCTGCACGTCTTGGATCCTGCTTGGAGGGGCAGGAGTTTGAACAGGATGATGGTGGTTTTCCCATTTTGTAAGCAACTTGCATTTCAAAGAGATGGTGTCCTTCATTAGGAGGATGCTGCCCCCTTTGAAATGAAACAGCTTTTCCATGAGAGCAGGTCTCTGTCAGCATCGCTGCTCACTGGAGTGTGAGTCCCTGCTTGGACTCTAGAAGAGAGGAAGAAATAGCCAAATGAGGAAACGAAGGGGTATCAGGGACCAGCATTTCCGGTCACTGCAGTCTCTCCTGATCCCTGTGGTGCTTTAAGCTCCCTCTGTATGAGATCTACTGCACCCATAGCCTGGGACAGAGTGAGCCTTTATGAACTCCCCTTGCAGACCCCAGTCTGATGTCTTCAGTCACATCCATTGACCTCTGAGTGTTCCAGCCACCGGAAATTCCTTTGGTGGTACTGGCCAAAGCTTTCTTCTGATGTTTGTGTTACACAGACCTGGGCATAATGTCAAGTCTTCCTTGGTAATGTTTTACAATGATGATAGCCTCCCCCATGTAACCTGAAAGCCTCAGACATGAAGATGGAGAGTGGCCAAAGGGCTGGTTCATGCTAATGAATTGCAGTTGCTTTGCTCTTGGTTAATGGGAAGATCCTAAAATGTTCTGCTTGTAGGTGTAGTACCCAACCCATGCTCTGCAGAGTGTAGGTGCAGCCCCTAAGTCCTCTTTTCAACCTCCAGGCAGACCTGGCAAACCAGTACCTTAAAGCTGGTGTGAAGAACGTGGGCACCGTGTTCCTCATGACTGATGCGCAAGTGGCGGACGAGCAGTTCTTGGTGCTGGTGAATGACTTCTTAGCATCAGGTATGACTCTTGCTGCTTTCATTTCCTCTCTCCCCTTTTTCAATGTAGTTTTGCTCATGGTAGCATCTGTAGTTGTAGAGTGTGCAGAAGGGCAATCTATGAAGTAAGCTAGAATATAGATGGGTTAAGCTCTAGAGTATAAGCAATACTAAGGTTTCTTTGGTGAGGATGCACTCCATCATCTGGTAGACTTTTTTCTTCTTCTGATGTACTGTGCCCAGTTTTTTCCATACTTCACGGTATACTCTCTATGGTTGTTATGTGTCGTGTCTGTTGTGATATTGCCTCTGAGGACGGAGCTAAAGTAATGTATTGACAGGGGAGGAGTTTGACCTGAGGATCCCATGCATCCTCTCTCTAGTTACATAATAAAATAAGCTTGTTCCTGGCTAGACTATTTGACTGGAGTACCTGTGGTTATTGTTGCTTTATTTATGAGTTGGGAGTGGGGAGATACCAGCTGGTTCAGGTGACCTCCATGGATGGTGAGGGGTGGAGTGATAGCTTGTGAGTAACTCCAGAGTTGACATATGTGGCTATAAATTAGCCATCTGGTGTCAGCAGCAAACAAGCTCTGCCTGTGATGATTTTGTAACCAGGAGCAAGAGCCTGGTTTGTTGTGGAGGGTAGTGAATCGCTCCCACTGCCTTCCGTGTGTGGTGTAGGTGACACAAACATCTCACGACTTGGGATGAAGCTCTTCAGTGTCCTGCAGCAAGGGGCAGGTGGAGCAGCCTGGCTTTGGGATGTCTAGGTAATTCTATGGTGGCTTTGAAGGGTGTTCTGTTGTAACTGTGGTTGCTGTGTAGGGGTCTAGGGACAGGGCAGACTCCTCACTCAAGGTCCAGGGAAGAAGGGACTCTGAAGGGACTGTGACTTCCCAGGACATGAGCTTCTGCTGCCCAGTGGGTGCTCTGGATGGCTCTGACTGCTCTTGGCTGTCTGCATGCTTGTTTCACTTCTTGCAAGCACCGAAGCAGGTAGAACAAAACACACATTTTAGTCTTTCTAATCAATTAACAGGTTTCTGATGAGTGCATTTTCCAAAGTGTTTAGTATTTATATTGGCACTATCTTGCTCACTAACAATGATTTCAGTCAGATCAGAAGCCAGGAAGGTAGTGAATAGGTGATAAATTAAGACCCCACTATAACAGTCCTGTTTTGGTACATTTTTAGCAATCAGAGCTATTAACTTCTAACAGGTTTTCAAAGATCTGAAAATGTTTTGGTGATCTGGGAGTAATTTGACCACTGCTGGACATGATGTTGAACAACCACAGGAACTGGATGTCTAACACATTCATTTCCCAAACTGAAATGATTTCATGGTCACGTATGGCCTGGTTGGTGTTAGATTATAATGGTTTTGTATTCTAATTAGCACTGTAGATCTGAAAAAAAAATGGACTTTGTGCTCTTTGACTCAGTCTTACATCTTCTTACTTTGTGCTTTCATAAGGGAGTTTGCTCTCACAAGTGTTTCTTCATCAGCAGAATCACCCATGCCACCTTGCTGATGCTGGGGCCCGTGGGCAGCTCATACAATGAGCTGCTTCCCTGTGCTCTGAGACCACAGCAAAATCCAGATCAGAAAACCAACTCGGATCTTCTTTTCCTAGGTGAAATCCCAGATCTCTTTCCTGATGATGAAGTTGAAAGCATCATCAACAGTGTGAGGAATGAAGTCAAAGGCCGGGGGCTGGTAGACTCCAAGGAGACTTGCTGGAAGTTCTTTATAGAGCGTGTTCGACGGCAGCTGAAGGTGCGATGTTTGGAGGGAGTCTGTGTCCTCACCATCAACCTTGCTACAGGGACACAGCATGGGGATGCTTTGGACTGCCTTGTGGGGAGGTCAGACTGTAGCCTGGAAGGCTTTTCTGCCTGGTCACGAACTGAGCTGAGGTTCTTGCCCCATGTATTACTAAAGCATAGGAAATGCTGGGTGTTGTCATCACTTCTTGAGCTTTAGAAAGTGATAGGAACTGAAAAGCTGAGCAGGACCCAGCCTTCCCATTTTCAGAGCCTTGCACAGGGATTCAGTGGGGGTACCTCAGGACTAGCTCTTGCAGCTTGGGAAAACTGCACTGAGCATCTTCATGTTGTTGATCGTTCAGAACCAGAGCACTGAGTGGGACACAGCATGCTTACAGGATCTCTTCCACTCCAGCTCTGTGGAAAGGCCTTGTAAATATGTCCTAAGATCCCAAAACAGTTTCAGGACTTCCCAGGTATTCCTAGCACATGGAGAAAGTAGAGTGCAAGAAGGAGTTAGACTCTTCCAAAGGTATTTACCCATCTGCAGGACTGCACAGCGCTGTGGTCCTGGAGCAGGGAGGTAGCGACCAGGCAGTGAGTGAAGACTTGACTTTTGCTTAATGAAATCATAGCCTCCTCCTTACTCACTGCTTGGTTGATGTTGGTGGGACACATTCACACAGGTAGGGTGTCCTGTTCCCTTTCTGGTGTAGGTGGGTACACATTTAGGATGGGGAAGAGCTGGAGAGTTGATATGTGAGGGAAAATTCAAGGTCCATACAGAGTATAGAGGCCCAGGGAGATGTCCTCCTCTCTTCCCTCTCTCAGCGTAGAGGGGAATTTCTGATGAGCACTCATGTTGTTTTGTAGCTCTTAGAGCACCTTGGTTGTCCTCTGCCTGGTTATATTCCTGTTCACTACTGAGGTACAGTGGAAGGGCAGTATGAATGTGATTTACTTGAGACTGAGCCCTTTTCCTTGTCTGCCCTTCTGAGCAGTGTGTTAGAGCAGATGGATGGGGTCAGCTAGGAAGTGCTGTTTATTCTCCCCAGCACTGTGTGGTGGCATCATTCTCCATGCAGAAAGCTGATCAAGCCTTTGCTGCCCAGGACTTTTGAAAGCAGCATGGCCCAATGGAGTCTGAGCCAGCTTCAGGGTCTTGAGAGAGAGCAGGATAGGTGCAGAAGAGGGCTTCTGTACCTGGAGAGCTTCCTGAAAGAGGAACACAGAGGTGCCTGAGGCTTGTGCTTGTGGGGGTAGAAAGGACTCCATTGTGTCTATCCCTTATGTGTGAGCAAATAGTGGCCATGTCAGAGGAGCAGTAGCTTTGAGTTTATCTCTCTCTTCTGAAATGTAAACAGAACCAGTTTTGTTACAGGCTGGCTTTGGCAGCCTCTAAAACCCAGATCTTGGCCCATGGTGGAGGTGCTGACACCTTATGGAGATGTCTGACCCATGGCACTTGCAAGGCTGTGCACTTTCACCAGTCAGGACTAACAAGTGGAAGAGGGATGATACATTGAGTGAGATGCACTGCTTCCCACACTGGCCCTTGTTCAGATACTGCTACTTCACTGCATGGTGGCAACTTATCTGTGTTCTTCTTTGTGCCAGATGAGCACAGCTTGTAAATCCAAACTGTGACCAATGGTGGTTGCAGGTTTTGGTCCTTGGGCCTTATTTTGCTGATAAAGCTGGTGAAGAGGCAGCGAAGAGGAAAGGTTCATTGCCTTGGCTGGACTTGAAACTGTAGGGTCAAGTCCAAAAGAGGGCCATGAGGATGATCAGGGGACTGGAGCACCTCCCCTATGAAGATAGGATGAGAGAGTTGGGGCTGTTCAGC
>JASSUY010016981.1:0-19044 GCA_032466535.1 Forpus xanthops
CTTAAACAGGGGAAGTTTAGATTGGATCTGAGGAAGAAATTCTTTCCTGTAAGGGTGGTGAGGCACTGGAATGAGTTACCCAGAGAAGTTGTGAATGCTCCATCGTTGGTGATATTCAAGGCCAGGTTGGACAGGGCCTTGGGTGGCATGGTTTAGTGTGAGGTGTCCCTGACCCTGGCAGGGCGGTTGGAATTAGATAACCTTAAGGTCCTTTCCAACCCTAACTGTTCTATGATTCTATGATATACTTTCCTTGCTTAGGAAGAGTTAATTTTCTATGCTCTGCATTTTCAAAAGAGGTATGGATTTAATCAAAGGGCATACAAGGGAAGGGAGGGAGGAAAAAAAAAAAAATCTTTCGTGACACAAGACAAAGCTACTGAAAATGTATCCAATTTACTCAAAAGAAAAATCAAGTGCCAATGACAGGAAGTCTGAATCACAGCAAAATGCTGGCTATCCATATTAAATCAAGAGAAGTATTGTTAAGTAAAAGCAGCTACACTTACATCCACAGCTAAAAAGATGCCTCAAGCCATCATCTGGAAAAGCACTGTCACTGCATAGCATGTGGCTTCCTTCTCATATCCCTTGTTCATTTATTTTTTTCATAATAACTGTTTGAAGCTAAAAAAAAAACAGAAAAGTCAGAATATATCAGAAAAAAAAAAAAGGAGTCATTTCATGCATCTTGGTCTATAAATTACTGCTTACAGGGAAAAATGTTTATGCCCAGTTTGATTTAAAATAATCATCCTTTCCCATTCATATTTGTTACAGAGCTGTAGGGTTAGTTCATCTTCTTTCACTGTGTTTTTAAACAAAACAAGTACATTGTGTAACACCTATTTCACGTATCATTAACAAAGAAAACTCCCCAAGAAGCATGGCTATTAAACACTGACACTTTTCAAGCAAAGAGTTAAAGGACATATCTGAACAATTTATGGCTTTGAGTGTGGCTTGAGTAGGAACAGCAGCTCGGTACTGAAAGCCTTCCATTCACATCATCAACTGTATTCTGTTCATAACAAGTGCATATGTAGGCAGATGGATTGTGCCTTTTCCAACAGCTGCCCTGTCATTTTATAGATGATTTCCATAAACAGCATGCATGGTAAGTAGTGCTGGTTGACTTTCCCCTTTTCCCTTCCTGGTCAGCAGACACAACTTCTGCAGAGTTAAAACTAGGACCTCTCAGACAAGAACTGCTCTTCCTTTACAAAGAGGGCCAGGAACAGAAACTGCTTTTTATAGAATACCTGCGCTGATTTAGTAGAGGAGTGAAGAGAGCTTCACTTGACCTACCCAAATCTGGAAGCCAGGGCCTGACAACAAGACCCTGCCTTCCAAGTGAGACAGTAACTTCAACAAATACCAAGTAAGACAACATATACCAGCATCTTGAGTAACACAAAAGCAGCCAGCTTCCACCACAGACACAATTTAAGGACCACCGCTTTAACATTCTTCTGAAGTTTAGCCCTAGAAAGTTTTAAGAGGTAGCTGGCAGAAGAGCAGGTTATGGGCCTGAAGCTATTTTTGTGGAAGAAAACTCCTCGTGCACAAAGGGAGATCAGAGGCTGAAGAAAACAGTCCCAACATGCTACTACATTTTCCGAGAGGAAACAAGCTGAACTTTCAGATGGTATGTAATTCAAGGAGTAATAGAATGGGTATTGAAAGAATTTCCTGCCAAAGTACAAATATTATCAATATGTAAATCTTCACAGGAGGTACTTAATGCTTTTTATATTAAATACTCCACCTACGCAAGTCTTCTACTGCTCAATCCTCTCCTTCAAATATATAGTGAAGCTTTCCAGATGAGATTATGTCAAGAATCCTCTGCCTAGATGGTGTTTCTCAAGTGCATCCAAGTTTCATGAATTTGATTACAAGGTCACTTACGAAGTTTTATGGGTTGTCAATAAAACCATTTTTGAGCCCAGAAAGGTTGCAGGAACATTCGCCTAAAAACTTGTAACTTGTTGAACTACAGCTCTCTTCATTATTGTCCTACAGCTTACACTTATCACTTATCTCTAACAGTAACACTTATCCTATCATTCACAAATATAACCTAACAGTTGTCACCAATTCCCTTTTCTCTTTTGCCATAGATACTCATGGAAAATTCAGCTACTTCTACAATGAATGTAGAGCCCTACCTCTAAAATCTACCTTGGCCCTGAACTTGGTCAGGACATTGCTGAGTTTGCAACACATTAAAGTCAAATGTTGTACTCATATTGACTCTTCTTCCAAGTTCATTACAAGCTTTTCAGTTTCCTAGATTTGTAAGAAAGGGCTTTTAGATATCTCTGACCACCGCACCTGTTCCCTCTGATGTACTGAGAAAAAAAGATCAGTCTAAAACCACATCTTCATCAATGTCTGTCTTGATTTCAAATCCACATACCATTCAACCAAACCACCATCTTTCAGGATACTTCTAGCCAAATAACTTCCTAAGATGATACGGCTTCCATTTACCTCCATTTTAATCAAGCAAACAACTCAAAGCCACCTACATGCACACAGACAGTTACTTCTAAACTCATCTCTCTGCCCCCTGGTTTTCCTCTCACTTTTTCCAAACATGCATACATATTTGAAAAGTAAGGATACTGATAACAAGAAAAAATAAGTTAACAATAAAACTCATTTTACCAAAGATGTAAATATTTAACTAACATACCAACAAGATGCGCAATCTTCTCTCTCAAGTGAATACACTAGAGCTTTTGGTATCAATTTAAATCAGTTATGTGCTATAAACTTGCTGCTCTTTTTGTGGTACAATAGCAACCATCATCAAATACCCTCCCAATCACACACTGTTCTCTGTGTCCTGGAGTCATGTTTAAGCACAGGGGTTCACTCACACATAAAATTAGTTGGCAGGACTGAGGTCTTGAAATTGTCTCAACTGACTTCTAGAAAAGTAGGAATCAGCTTTCACTGCTTCCTCCTTTTTTATGTATTCTATTTTTTCTTTCAAAAGGGAGGAGGGAAGGAGAGTGAAAGTAAAAGGAGAACGGGAAGGATCACTGAACCTCGGACATCTGGGATGCTGTGATACGTCAGAGGTGAACCCGGCCACATGATATCTCCCTCATTTCCTCATCATTTTGCAGAGTTGGACCTCTTTCAGGATTATTTTTTTTATACTTCTCCAACACACGGAGTTGTTCTAACTGGTGCATTTCTAGTTTCCAAACTTCTGTTAAGTGATTGCTTCCTACGAGGCTTAGGATTTCAAATTCTAAATGAACCATCGCAGAGATGTTAAACATGTGAAGTAATCCTGTAAAAATTTTGTAGCAGAGTCTTGAAATGAAGCCAAGCAACCTGTACATCCAAGCAAGCTGCACAGAAACTCAACTCTGAAAACTTTGAACTGAGTTTGCCGTTACAAATATGCCCTTATTGATTCCATTTCTGTTCTTTTTCCTACTGGACATGGGATGACTTCTAGATGTTCAGACACAGACATCACAAAAGAGATTAAGCAGTATGCAGAAAAGTTTGGCCTAAATTCATGTGTCTGTGATAAACCAGATAGAAGTTTTAAAGAGACAACTACGTTTTAGGTGTCAAACATTTCTTGACGTCTGTGGCAGTTGGCAGCTGCAAACATCCGACTGAAAGCCCCATCTGCTGCTTCACAGCTTCCAGTCGAGGATGTTTACAGTCGCTCACTGTCAACAGCAATACACATTCCTCAGCTGTTTACTTTATATTATTAACTAACCTGCTTGGAGGCCTCTGCATGTTAAGATCACTATAACTTCTGTTACTGTGCTGCTACACACAGATGTACAGTGCACTGTTTTCATAAATACTTTCAAACGAAATAAAGTACAACTTCCAAAGGAACACTGGCAAAGAGCCAGGTGTATTTTATGTTCAAGCATTATACTTCCAGAACTATGTTGCCTATTTTACATCTGGTAAGAACTAAAATGAAGACGCATGAAAAGAGCAATTTGCTGCTACTGTTGCATTTGTTTTGTTCTCCAACAGGCAAGAGCAATCCTGTCACTGGAATAGTGCACTACAAAAATTGTACTGCTCCACAACTGAGCTCCCTTATCAGAACAGCGCCTAAAGATAGCAACCAGCATGAAAATAGAACCAAATCCTTTCTAAGGGTATTTCACTACAGTGTCTGGGATGGCTTCAATCCCCACAGAAAAGTGGCTGTGAGGGAATTATAACAGAAGTTAGTTTATGTGACATTTACTTCCAAATAAAACAGTGGGGGAAAAAAAAAACAAACACACCAAAAAAACCAACCAAAACAGTGTAGGGGGTATTGGGTAGAGGGAGGAAGTTGTGCAGCAAGCTCTGCAAAGGCTTCAATAAAGTTCAAATCTGTTAGAGGATTTCTACAAATTATCCGAACTAACCAGTTGCTGCTACACTTCATGTAGTTGGCAACATGGCATTTCTCACCCACGTGAAAAAGCCAAAAAGATTTGGCATAATAATGTCTCGGTTGTACAGTTCTGCTGTTTGTTTGCCATTCTATCTCCCATTTCCTTATTAAGTTAATGATGGGGAAAATTAAAGATTAATCACTCAACTGTTTTTCTGAAGTCATATGAAACCGCAGCAGGCAAGCAGAGTGATTATATCACTCTAATTAGAAGGTGTTTTTCCTTGAAACTTCTTGCCCCCAAATGAAAGTACCGCACTGAAAACGGAGTAGGTTATGAAAAGACCATAGAACACAGCAGCCTGTGGTGTATTTACTCAAACTGATAAGTGTGAAGGATCTCTATAAATCAGTTTCAAAACTCAGGGCTATATTTTCTATAGTAAGGTTAACAAAATTAATCTTTCAGGCAGCAGGTGTAAACAAGCCGAATTATGTTGGGGCCTTTCACTTTATTCAATACCTACTTTTGGCTATTAAAGCTTCCTAGGGAACCACATTTTCTCAATGGATCAAGTCACTAAGGAAACAAAGCGAACTTTATCAGTGCTGCACAACTCTACATTCCAAGAATTCCTCACACTTGGCATCTATATACCGTGCCAGACCCACAGGATCCATTTGTTCTCTCCTTAAGAGACCTACACCATGACAAGCTATGAAACTCTCAGTAAAGCGCCCAGCTTCACAAGGTTGCCAATACAAGGAGGGACTAACACCCCTGCATGAGGTCTACCGGAGGACAGATGAGTAAGAAAATGTTATTTCCTATGACAATACTCTTGAAGAAACAAAAAAGAATTCCTCTTCTGGCAAGTTCCATCCTGTTTATCACAAGACAGCTAAGAAAACACAAATAGTCACCTTGCAAGACTATATATATATTATATACATATAATATATATATGTAAAAATATATGTACTGTTAAGAAAAAATAAATAAAAAAAAAAAAACAAGGGGCAGCAAAAAATCCTTAGATGCAAATTGCAGAATGGTAAGTTTTCATCTTAATTACACTTAATCATGACACACATTAGCCTTTCATTTGTAAATGTATCAGCCTTATATCTACAACTTAAAGGGGGAAAAAGTATGGAGACTATAATATCCTACTCCTTCAAATTATTCAGATGAAGGACATTATGTCAGCAATAAAGTGTAAGTCCACTCCATGTATGGCTTCCTTTCTGCTTTTAAAAGACATCAAACAGATTATATCTGTATGGAAGTCAAGGCAAGGTCAATCTAAAACTGTGAGGCATTTTATCACACAGTATGGACTTTTAGGCAAGAGAATGCAATCAAGTTATCTTTACTGCTCTGTTCTTTTAATTTGTACAGTATTCTCATAGAAATGTTTAGGCAGAAAGTGTCCAAGACTCAAACATCAATCAACAGAGGTTGGCACATGCTGATCTTGATAAAGTTCTGAACAAATACAGGTAAGACAAAAGGCACATTCTTACTTTTCAGTGTCTTCATGAATTTACCATCCATGTAACAGGAGAAAAGGGCAAACTGGTAGTGCCTAAGCACTGTTCAGTTAAAAATAAATCAGCTGTTTTTTCTCTTGCTCTTTTCCAAGCCAGATGAATGGATCACTGGTGAGAGAGGAGAAAAAAAAATAAACACAAACAAATTCCCAAGCATCTAAACCAAATTTTCCAAGTGCTGATAGAATTCTGCATTTTCCATCATCTCCCATATAGATGAGGCGATATGCAAACTCAGACAAGTAAATTAAGTTTTAATCATTAGAACAACATTGAAATATCAACAGATAAAAAGGCAAATTCAGAGGTGCACAGAACTTGGAAAAAAGAATAAAAAAACCCCAAAACCAAAATGTAACTCATGGTAACTGGTTGCTAACTTTCTTTGCAGCATACATTTTCAAATTTGCTTGTCAAGAGCCTTAAGATCATCACTAAATACGGCAAAATTATTCCTTCTCTTCCTGCCACTGACAACACAGAAAGATTAAGCACGCATTACTTACGTGAACTCAAGTTCACAGCTGTTATGATACAGCATGAGTATCTCCAACTGTTGCCAATGAATCCAATTCTTCCAACTGCATTTGAACTCACTATAAAAATGCCTAAAGCAAGTGTCCCCTGCACTAAGCAGGCAGTTGCAGACAAGCAGCTGAAATTATGCACCAAACGAGACACAGAACATCCAAACATTTGGGAATGAGCCGTCAAAACTACTGGTAAAAGTAAGAACAACATGTGCATTTTCTTCAGCCTTTTCCCAAGCGTCCCTACACAGTGTCTAATCCTTGGCAATTTTCATCAGCTTTTAATCTGTGCAGGTGAATGAATACTACAGTGTACCTCAGTAGAAATATACTTGGCAAAAAACCCAAGAACTTACTTCTTGGATACCAGCTGATCCTACTGATCTCCTTCATACAAGATACCCACACCTCCAGGGAGAATCACATTCCTCAGCAATGAGAGACCATTCCTCAGATTTCCAGGAATCTGTATCACACACATAACGGAAGTTATTGTAATTCCAGAAGTTCAGTAGTTCAGATCACATATTTCTCATTATGAGGACTGCCTGCAAGTAGTCAGATAGCTTTTAACAACCATTATTTAAACTGCGTTCTTTTCTGGTACAGTCATTTAAAACTCAGAATGTGTTTAAAGCGACACATCACTCCTGAATTCAGCTGTCTCTCCATTAGAGGAGGTAAAAGTTAACCGATAAGGCAGCAGAGTTATCCAGAACCTATACTGAAGTAGGTAAATTTCCCACCAGAGATAGGCATAATGACTTCACTTATTCATTATCTTAAGAAACATATAGATTACACAACCCAAACCAATCATACAATAAAACTGGGGGTGAGCATCACTTCAGAAAAGCAGAATACCCAGAGCCCTCCTAGCTAAGCCTTTAAGATTGAGAAGGAATTTCTTCATGCAATAGTTTCAGTGGAAGAAAGACATCCTCCTTGCAGATGGATGAATGGACAGACATGCAAGAAGGAACCACATTAGTAGGAGAAAACCAAAGAAACAGAAATAATGCTTAAGAAGAAAAGAACATCGGAAGAACACAGTAAATGAAACTGAAGTAAATGAACCTGTAGAATACACATGTGACAGTTTTGAAATCTCAGTTATACAGAAGAAATGCAGTAAGTAGGGCTTATAAACTGAAATGTGTATACTCAAAATACTGTACTTATCGATTTGCACTTCTGACACCTTTTGAAGGTACCTGAAACAGTTTTGTGTGTCCACGTGAACTGAGGATGCTTTTGATAAACAAATCCTTTCTGTCAATCAACCAGCTCCAACAACAAGTTAAGACTAAGGAGAGATATCAGCACTATTTACACTCTTGTTATAGAATCAGTGAATGCTACTGTATTGTTTATTACTCTACATTTCACTGTCTTGAGGGCATCACTGTGAAGCCCACAAACCTTAAGCAGTGGCCAGAAAGGAAGGTGCAACAGACTACTATTCTTTCATATCAGCTGGCAGAAATGGGGGATGCCCCATCAGTTCAGAGTATTACTCTACTGTTGGCACAGCCAAGTGCCATGCTGGTTGCTGTTCCATCATGGGGTGGAGCAGGTGACCAGCCTGAAGGTGTGCATAATTGCATTACTGTGTCAGTTCCCAATGCAGAACACTACAGTTGGTGGTTTTCTATTTCAGCTAAGCACAAAGACAATACACTGAGTCAACATAAGAATAGTATACACTGGACAAGAAAGCAGCTTCTAATGGCAATAACTCATGCTCACAGCTATCTGTGAGAAGTATTACCCAAGAGAGTCTATCATACCAGATCCCAAGTTTAGCAAAGAACATTTCACAGAATCGTAGAATGATTTTGGTTATAAGGGACATTAGGGATCATCTATTTCCACCTCCCCAGTCTTGAGCACTTCCAGGAACAGGGCATCCACAACTTCCCTGGGCAACCTGATTTAACAGCATGAACAAACTACCCATAGCATGCAATTTATTCCACCTTATGGTTCATATTCATAGGAAGGTGAAATATAACTGCAATGAGAATCAGCTCTGGCACAGCGGGCACACTACAGGCAGCACGTACAGGCAGCAGGTGGTCCATATCCAAGATTCCTGCACACAGGAGTGAACATATGTTTGAGCTGATGAGAACCATCCTCAAACACAAAACTCTGCCCCAACATCCTCTGAGAATTTCTAGGATGTTTTCACCCTGCATTTTGCGAACTGCCTCCTAACTCCCATTATGTCCTTTATTCAGGACATGTAATTTGCTCCCGAGTCAAATCTGTGAGGAATGTACTTCATACTTTGCTGTACTCTTGGAGAAAAGCAGGGACAAACTGATACTCACATTGGTCCAGCGACCCACACCTTACATGGTATGAGCTTATTCTCCCATTTCTCATTTCAGGGTCAGGTAATTGAGGCAAGAATCAGTTCTGTTTTCCCACAGCCAGGAGACGGCACCCATACCAGCTCCATTGTATTCTTTTCCATTTTCTCTTCCCATCACTCGTTCCCTTGTACACCACTCAAAGACACAACTAGGTCATACAGACTGTTAGAATAATTAGCACAATCATAATGTTTGTTCTTCTCTCCAACAGATCAAAACAAACTCAGCCTGTGACCACAAGATTAGTTTTACATAGTATGCTCCATAGAGAACTGCACAAGCCCCAGATGCTGCAGAACAGTCTGCAAGGCTTCAGCTGACACATTTTTACCTGTATACATGCAGCACATTGATTACTCCTGTCTCAAAGGTACTTGAACTCACCAGAAATTAGTGCTACACGCAAGACAGTTCTTGGGTACTATGTTAAGCAATACATCCACTAAAAGTGTGCAGAACGCAACTTTTTTTAACATCATCATGTGCTAAAGTAACCTAGAAAACACTTGTTCATAGCAGCCTTCTAGGATCTGAAGGGGGCCTACAAAGACGCTGGGGAAGGACTATTCATTAGGGACTGTAGTGACAGGACAAGGCGTAACGGGTTTAAACGTAAACAGGGGAAGTTTAGATTGGATATAAGGAGGAAGTTCTTTACTGTAAGGGTGGTGAGGCACTGGAATGGGTTGCCCAAGGAAGTTGTGAATGCTCTATCCCTGATGGTATTCAAGGCCAGGTTGAACAGAGCTTTGGGTGACCTGGTTTAGTCTGAGGTGTCCCTGATCAAGGCAGGGGGGCTGGAACTAGATGATCTTAAGGTCCTTTCCAACCCTAACTATTCTATCCTATGATTGTTTATTCACAACACCGCACAAGTAAAATGTAAAAGCAACATCTGAAGAACAAAACAACTTCACGTGCAGCCAATGCATTTACATTTGCTCACATGCAGACCAGAGTAATACACCTGTAAATTCCCCTTATTCATTTATTTCCAACAGCCTCCTCTTTCCCTGTGTATAACCATCAGCCTCCCGGCAGTTAAACATTTGTGTGTTCCCAGAGTTTGTAATTAAATACTGTGACCTATCAGACAAAATGCTGACATCATACTGACAGGGCCATGAACCTGAATCCTGTTAATATTACACTTTGAGATTTCTCTTAACCTGTATTCTCATCAGCATGAAAAGGTCCTTCCTCTCAGCCTCCTAGAAGCAGAAGCTACAGGAGACTAACATGCACATAGAAAAAATACCAATCAAGTAAGAGAAAATTCAGGAGAGGAAAAAGCATTAGATTATCCACCTATAGAAGGGAAGAGGGCTTACCAGCACAAATGTTCTAGCGAAGCCACTGTGGAAGCACCAAACTACTCAAGAAACTACTAGATGTAAATCAATACTGACATGCCAAAGGGCACAAACACTATAAAGCCCTGCAAGAGGAAAAGGCAGAGCGGACCACAGTTTGTAATGGCCAAAACAGGACCACATGTGAGAGACCTGAGACAGGTTGGAAGAGGGTACAGAGAAGAAACCCTACTGTTAGCTACAGGTATTGGGAACTTAAAATTTTCCTCCTTCCTGAGCTTCAGCATAAGTTATACAGAGTTACTCTAACTGCTACCCATACACAAGCTTCTACAGATGCGAACAAGTGGTTTAACTGCATTCTGCTCCCGATCAGCAGAAATAATTGCACAGAAGTTACACAAAAGGAACAGAAAAGGGGACAGGAAGACACCCATGGCACACTAACCAAAAACACTTTTCAATGTTTATTAGCAAAGAAAATCCCCAGTGGATAAATATAGCTTTTGTAGTCAGCTAAAACCTAGAGCCATTAGAACATATCTTGACAGCTCAAAGAACTGCTCTCAGTTGCTTAGATTCATGGAAGTTTATAATCAACTTGTCACAAAGGCTTTAATTTAGAACATCCATCATTGAAGGAAAACACGGAAGCAAGACCTGACTTTATTTTTCAAATGTATTAATAACTAATCCCCTTGGGATTATGTCAAGCACATCACATTAGGATGGCTTGGGCTCACCTTGACCAATGAGATAAAACACAGTTTTAACATTTGCACTCCAACTCATACTTCTCTTAAATTCCAAATGGTTTCAGAGGAAAGGCATCTGTGGAACTAGCTGTGACCACAACCTATGGTCGGTGTCAGACCTATGACACTGACCATGACACTATCCTGTTTTATTCAGTATGGAATATACAGGCAGAAAGTAGTCTTAGAGAATAATGCAAAACTTATTTTCTACACATCTGAACTTGAAAGTGAAGGGAGAACTTTCCTTTGCAAAATCTACTTGCTGTGGTAGATTCTGTTTTTATAAAAAGCACATGTTACTACAAAAGGTACATTTATGCAGTACAAGTTTTTGGTTCAAAAGTTTACATATGCATACAGTTGCATTAACAAACCAGAGCTGAAAATAAGCTTTTCCTGTGTCTGTTAATTTATGGCCCAATGTTACATTCTTTTCATGCAGTGCCATAATCTTCAATGAATGACTTCACATTATTCTCCTCAGAGTAATCTAGGAATGCAGATATAGAGAACATCAACCACCACCTTCCTAAGACTCTCCCTCTTAACCCTCAAGGGTTTAAGTGCCTGATAGAGTTTTAGATATGAATAAAACTTTAAACAAACATACTCAGCTCCAACTACCCTGCAAGCACACACCTTTCAGCCAGCAGGTACACATACCAACACTGAAGCCATTTTAATACTGTTCGAACCAGTGCTGCACATTCAAACCTCCCGCAATTCTCAGATGCTGTTTGCCCTGTCACTCCACAACCACTGAAATGCAGAATTGTGCTTTTCAAAGTGCAACTTCCAGATCTGTCCTTTACACAAACAATAAAATCATGAGTTCAGGAATGGACCTGCTGCACCAGAAACCTTTTTGTACATACAAACACTCGGCCAAAGAAGCTTTCAGGCTTAAACGCCTCCTAGGTCTATCTTTGCCAAAACTTGGTTTTAATACCCCAGCTGGATACCTGTGCCCCTGTGGTTATGCCATCCATGTTTTCATTCAGGAATATGAACAGGAGAGGCTCAGCCCAGGAGCTTGGCTCACCCAGGGAAGCAACATGTTCAAATCACTCCTCCAAATCAGCACCATGACCTAAAGAATAGCTTTTGGAAAACGGGAGGGGCCCTGCCCAGGCATCTCATTCCAGGACAGTGTTGGCAACTACAAATAATATGCACGGATCGACACCTTCACCCAGCTAGTGCCAAGAGCCAAGCCTCTATAAAAGCTGACCTGCATGGCAGATCTCTCTCTACATGTCTCACTGGTCACTAAGGCACTCTGCTCATAGTCCTCCGAGGCGGCTGTGGGACATCTTACATGACCCTTCCCTGCATGTCACACAGAGCAGGTGCCAACTCTGGGCTACTTGGCATCAGAGCAAGTGCAAGTCAGGCATCTGCACACTCCAGCCCTTAAGATACCTTGGATTTTTGCCTCCTCCTTCTGTCAACTGCACAGAGAATACAGACATGCTGTTGCTGTGTTTACCTTCACTCAGCTTTCTAAAGATACAGTGAAATGAATCATGTGCAGCACTTGTATCTATTGTATCAAAATAAACAGAACTCAACCACAGGATCTGTCTTTACTATTGAAAGCACTGTTGTGGTGCTGGACATGGCACTGATGAAAACACTGCCTCAGACGACACCCTCTGCAACAGAGTTTAACAGCTCCAAACCCTACAGTGTAGCAAGGCAGTTGCTTGGCTGCAAATACAGCTTGAACATCACATCTGACTTCACAGCCAGGGAAGGGGATTCCAGTTACGAAAGTAGCTTTGAGAAAACAGCTTTGAAAAGTACAGCAGCACTGCCAGGGCTCTAACTTTATAAGTAGACTTATAGTTCAGTATAAGCACTATTAGTTATTTTTCAACGGTAACAGCAAAGAGCTAATGATCCACTAGGTTTCACAGACACCATATTTAACACATACTATTTCCCTCACTTCTCACGAGGAAGTAGATTTATAAATTCAACATATGACACAGGAAGTCTCAACACACGAAAAATACTGCAGAGAGCCAATATTAAGGCTTACCGGGCAACCTATCCTTCAGAAAGTGAACACAGGAGAAATTAATCGTTATCCAGGTCTTTCAATAGCAACCTTGTATGTAATGCTTCCATTCTCAGTATCTATATGAGTTTTGGTTACAACAAAGCCGTAAAACAGGTAGTGCACATTTTACCATATTAAGTTAGAATGAAGGAGTTTCTTGGAGGGTGCTATCTTTAGCAATCAACCTATTTAAACTTGGCCTTCTCCATCCTAACAGCTGAAGTTTAGAACAGCTTGAAAAGAAAAGCAAGCCATTGTATTTTGACTCACAGTAGTCACAGAAGTAACTTTCAAGGTTACCTTGCCCTATGCGCGGCCTCAGGAAGGAGAAAAACAGTTTCAGAAAAGGAATTTCTTGCCTGGCTGGAGGCCACACCCACGACAACAACTGATGGCAGGAAAGCATTTGGATTCACAACTCTACCCATAGCACCCAGCCAGAGGCGAAGCAAAACTTTCTCATTTTTGGAGAAGAAAAGAAACTCTTGCTCAATAAGTAGCAATTATGCTGCAGAATTTATATGCTGAGCACGGCTGAATGTACGAACACCAGATCAGTCAACCATAGCTTTAGCGCTTTGAGTATGATTAACAGAATGAACTTTCAAAGGTCAATTAAATGTCAACACATTTTAAAGAGATATTCTTCTTAAGTTGGGGTGGTGTGTAACAGTACCTTCCAAAGCTGCTGTGCCACTTCCACCTTAAAATTCTACTCATCCTACACTTACATGTGCAGATATAAAGATCATAACTAATTAACCTTTGAGAGAAAATAATGGCTATTTACGTTCCTGGCTTTCCTATCACTAAGCTGTCTTTATTACTTGTGTTTAAGCACATCCATGGAGACACTCTTCTCTCTCCCCCCAAAATTTCATTTCAGCTATTCAGGGTGTGAATGAAAGGAAAAGAAAAGCAACAAGCACAGTTTGAAAGTCTAATAATTTACTACATAAAAGTGAGAAGAGGCTTTTGATATGCAATTGAGCTGCCTGGATGTAAATCTGGAGGAGGGAGACTGTAACAGAATTAATTATGAACACATTAATCATTATTTTCGTCAGCCAAACAGCCCAGAGATAGAGCTTTTCACTTCTAAACATTTCCAAAATCCAAATTCCAGGTAACTAGCTCAAGACATGTTAAAACTAACGCTGAAAAGCAGAACAGACTGTACAGATCCATCCAAGCCACCTCCCAAACTGCATGCTCAAATCATTAGTTTTAAAACAAGCAAACAAAACAAGAAAGAAGTCTCCATTTCAGGACACAGTTAAAGGATCAAAATCCTGACCGGGGCCTCAAAACACGACTATAATCACTTTGACATGAGCAGCATTTATTCAAGAGCAGAACTAAAGAATAATTTGAGAGTTGAGAAAAACCAGCAGAGAGGCGCACTCTGAGCAGATGCGAGAAGAAAACGGGCTGGAGAGTTTTCCTTCCTCCAGAGCTGCGGTCTCAGCACCAACCCACAGGTCGGTTTGTAACTTCACGCAACAGAAGAAAGGGATGTCAGGGTTCCTGCACCCGGAGGACGGTCCAGGTCGGGTTTCGGACCAGGCATCGGGGCAGCAGAACGGCGCTGGTTCTCCCACAGACGGGAGCAGGGCGGGCAGCGCTCGAAGTTCCTAAAAAGTTCCCAGACCGAGGAGCTGCCCGGTCCCGATCCGGCTCTGCGGGGCCGCTGCCGGAACCACAGCTTACCCTGTCACGTCCCATCCCATCCCACGGCACCTGCAGCCCCGGCCGGCCCCCGCCTCAGCTCAGGCAGCCCCCCGGCAGCGGCGGGCGGGAGAGCGGACCAGGCAGCCCGGCACGACCCTGACCCATCATCCCGCAGGGGCCTGCCCAGGGACACACCGACCGCACAACGCCCGCTTCTTACCTGGCCGGGTCCCGCCGGGCCGCGATGCCGCGCCCAACTTTCCCGCTCAGGGTGAAACTTGCGGCAAGCAGCGGGCCCGCTCCTGGCTGCTACCGCCACCATCTCCTCCTCCTCCTCCTGTCCGTCCCGTCCCGTCCCGCGGGGCCCAGCCTCCCACCAGACCCTTCCACAGGGGCGGGGAAAGGGGGCGAGGGTAAGCGAGTCGCCTCCAACGCTACCGGGGCGGGCCAGGCCGGGCATTGTACGCCCCCGGAGCGCCCTTCCCGGCGGGAGAGGGGGCGCTGGCTCCTTCTCCCCTCGCCATGTTCTTTGTTTCTCCAGCTTTTCCTGGCCGTTCCCTCTGCCGACCGCGGGCCCCGCCGCGGCGCCGCCTCTCCCCAGCGTCCCCCACCCACTTCCCCTCCGCGGCGGGGCCGAAGGAGCGCGGCCGCAGGTGACCGACCGACCGGCCGCCCGCGCCCGAGCACCGCCCCGCCGCCGGAGGGGATCCCGACCCGTTCCGCCAATTAGCTCAGGGGGAAAGGGGCAGCCCCAGCCAATGAGCTCAGAGAGTTCCTCAGGGTGAACCAATAGGGCAGGGAGCTGCGGCCAGGCCCGCCTCCTCCCCGCGCGGCGCGCATAACCTGGTGGTCGCCGGCCAGCAGTGCCTGTGGAGTGGGCGCAGCCCCGCGGGCCCGGCGCAGGGCTCCGGTGCTGTGGGAGGCAGTGTTGGCCGAAGGAGCCCCTGTCTCTGGAGCGGGGAGCCAACGCGATCCGGCGCTGTCAGGCAGTGCTGGACTGCTCCGCGCCCTGGCCGGTGTCCTTTCGGCAGCGTGGCTGGCTGGGGGGCACCCGCACCCGTAGGGCCTGCTGGCCTCTGTCAGCCCTCTGCGCCGCAGCCCTGGCTCTGCTGCCTCCCCGAGCACTTGCGCTGGTGGTGTTTTCCTCAACCATTTCGTTATATGTTTGCTCTCAATTCTTAGTGACTTACGGTGTCAGAGAAGGAGCTTTCAGTTCTTGCTGCTGAGTTTGAACACTGGCAGTAAGAGCACGCTGGTGACTGGCGGATGTAGGTTTTCTCCTGCTTGGGAAGAAGAACATCTGTCTCTCGCCCATTCATGAGGAGTCCCGTGGCATAGACGTAAGAGTAATAGAGGCTAATTCCAGCTTGTATGCAAAGCACTGCTTCTTGTGGGGGGTGGAAGAGTTGTCAATATTACAATTAGCTAAAACAGATTTGCCTGAATTTGCACTTTTGTCCCATACATGGCATGGGGTTCTTCTTTCTCAGCCTCCTTTTTTTGAGAGCTAGTATATAAACATTGGTACCCGCATCCTCTCCTGTGTATCTCAAAACACAGCCTTCGTTTAGGCTTTTTACCGCATTTCTGTTTCTCCATTAAGATCTGACCTGCTAAGCCAACTTGGTACCTTATGATGTCTGGCGGTTTTAGCCTAGAAGTTCAGGTGTTATTGTCAGGAACGCTTGTATTTCTGTGACAGGTGAGCACTAGTCCAGGAACAGAGCCCGGACATGCCATTGTGATACAAACATCTTGCCAGGGACAGCCCTTTCCCCAAACAACCCACATCTCATTAGAGAATATGTAAGAGGTGCTGAAATAACAATGACCTCTAGTATTTATACATGAAATAGTTATCTAATGGTTCAACCTAATCTCCATGTAAGAGCAGAGTAAAACTTTGGGAGTCACTCACATCCATACTCCAAAAATCCCTCCTGCAAAATTTATGTCCAGCTTCCTGATATGTGAAGAAAATAAGTTGCTCACAGCAGATACACAGGTGATTTTCAGTACCTTTATGAGCTGACACTGATTGAGCCATGGTAATTGGCCGTGTTCCTGCTCATAAACTGAAGTGTGAGAAAAACATTTCCTAAGGTGCTTTCACAGGGGAAGAGGATTGTGTTAACATCGCATCTCACTTTTGCCATGGGCTAAGAGCAGGGATGGGCACTGCTGCTCAGCTGATGTCTGGTAACTCCATCAATGGGGAGCTCTTACACCTGGGTGGATTGATCAGAATGCTGGATTGGCCCAATCTTACTGCCCTTTGAAGAGCTGAACATTACTGTTTCACATTTAAAAAGGTTGGTAAACATAGAAAGTTCCATCACATATTTAAGATGTTCAGGGTTATATTTACAAACTTTTTTTCAGTCACAGTTTATTACTGTAATGTCTGTGAGGAAAAGCTATTAGACTCTGCCAAATGAAGTGCTCTTAGAGTTAGGAAAAAGAATTGTATCTACTTTGTTACAGGCATGTTTCTCACAAATGGAGTAAGTCAATGGCGTCCTTGTAGTGATTAATAGAGAAACCATTCAGAGTCCTTGGGGGAGGTTGGGTTTTTTTTTAATTACCAAGATAACTTCCTCATCAAATCTGTTGCTCAGAGACAAAACAACTGTGTTTTACTCACTTTCACTGATGGAGTGAGATGAAAAAGTGTTGATATATTCTCCCCAGAGGTCATCGGAACTACAAACAAGGTTGTAGATTCAGTGTATACGCGCACACTGGTGGACAAAGCCCAGGGTTCACTGCACTGTAAGAGAAGCTGAACAGAATGGAAGGAGGAGATTAAACAAGACATTTGCAAACAAGAGGTAGCTCCCCTATGTGGCATCTGATTTGCAGCAGAGCTGCTGTGTGGGAGGCTGGGGGGAAGAAAAAGCATTCATTTTATTTTAGTTTTAATGAAGGACAAACCACAATACTAAGGGCAAAACCAGTTATATCTTGTTGCCTCTTCTGAAGGCTCAAAAAATGGGGCTTAAATTTCTTTTGATCCAATGCTCTTGGCCTCACAGTTTATTTCCATCAGAAAACCAAGCCAAGGCAGTTGGGAGCGGCACTGATAAAGTTCTGCTTCCCTGTGGGTTAATATTCTTCAATATTAATTCGGTACTCTTAGCTTCCTTCCAGTCTATTTTTTACTAGAAAGAAAGATGCCTTCTGTTTCTTCTCTAGGGCAGCATTTTCTACCCTTCCCTTGCAGCTGTGACCACTTGTCTCTCTTTTCTCAGGCACTTTCCATTCACAAACAGGCAACACTCCCTGGCTTCTGTTGTGTTTCTGAGTAGCATGGCCTAGATAGTCTGACCTATTCTGTGAAATGGTATTACACCATTTTTCTTACACCAAAAATGTTTGCACAAAAAAAGTTACAAAGTTAGGCACTCGTCCAAGTGACACATTTTAGTGGTACAAAATGATTTCCTGCATAGTCCAACTTTCAGAACAGCTTTGGGTTTATAACGTCTAGCACAAGAGGATCTAATGTGGATTGGCTGATAGATACAGCCATAATGAACCTGCTTAATGAATAACGCTAAGATAGGGAAGTGCTACCACTTCATTTCTGATTGGAACAATAATTTAGAAAAATGCACTGTTCCAAAATTCTTTTGCTTCTTCACTGTAATGCTGGTTTCTCATCTTCAGGAGATATAATGCAAAAATCTAACATTTGAGGAAGAGCAGTTAATTCTTTGCCCTCCATTATTGCCTTCAGTGCTCTAACATAGTGAAAGTGTCTTAGAAAGCATAGCTGACGGCTTTTTAAAGTGGCCTTGCTGTTAGAGAAGACAGCAGCAGATGTCTAATTTGGTACTTCTACCATGCATGCAGTGAGTTACAGTTAGGGAGCTGTAGGTAGTATTTAACCTTCAGGAAAGATGATCAGAGTAACTGGAATGTTGTCTTGCACTTTTTGCTGCTCTGAACCTCTAAGTAAAATTAACACAGCTTAGAAAATGCTATTTTACAGTTTATTCAAAAATGGCTTTTTAGTCCTTCAGATCTCAACTATAACAAAATATTATTCTTGACTGTTATAGTTTTAGTGCCTCACAGGGATGCCCATAATATTCCCAGTATTACCAGTTACCATCTTCTGTCCATAATTATTAATATCATAATTTAACTCTGTACAGCATAGTAGAAGTAAATGCAAACAGAAAAGTCCCAAGCTCCCTAACAGAATGAATAGATGTGATGTGTTGACCCTGACAGCACATGCTTGCGTTCTCTGGTAAGCTTCAGTGACAGGGAAGCAGTTAGATCCTGCCCCTCTACTCTGCTCTCGTGAGGCCTCACTTGGAATATTGTGTGCAGTTCTGGTGTCCTCAACATAAAAAGGACATGGAACTGTTGGAACAAGT
>JASSUY010016986.1:0-35253 GCA_032466535.1 Forpus xanthops
GAGGGAAAAACCTGAGGGAAAAGGTGGACCACAAAAAGCTCAGTTAGAGGAAATTGTAATGAATTTAATTTCAGTGGGCATGATGCGCTGTGGTATGGAATACCTCTTTGGTTAGTTTGGGTCAAGTGTCCTGTTTCTGCTTCCTTCCAGCTTCCCCTCCTCCCTGGAAGAACATGAGACTCAGAAAGTCCATGGTCAGAATAAACATTGCTGAGCAGCAGCTAAAACCATTTGTGTTATCAGTGTTGTTCCCAGGGTGAAAGTCAAAACCCCAGCTACTAAGGAGAAAAATGACTGCTACTGCTGAACTTAGGGCAATAGCTTACACTCCCTTTCTGTATTTTTTCTTTTATTTTACATGCCATTCTAGGCAATCATTTCTGATTATGAACTATACTTAGATTCCATTGCAAGATCAGGTAAAAGATCAGAATTATATGCTTAACCTCTAAGTATTTATAAAATAGCATACAGATGTTGATATTTGGTAGATGTCAAGGAAGGCAGCAGGTAAAGATGGAGATAGAATTGATGGTTAGAACTTTGTGGAAAATAGTAAAAAAAAAAAAATCCTTTCCCCATGGATTAAATTCTAAACATTGCCAGGAAAGCAACAGAGATGAAAAAAAAATAGCTGTACTTTAATTCAAAATAGTTCTGCAGGCTGAATAAGAAAAGAAGATAAGTCTTTGTTCTAGCTGATTCAAAACAAAGACTTGAACTTCATTATCACACATGCCAGGTAAACGTCCCATCAGTCGACCTTTCTGGTTGCTAATGTCCTTGTCTCTAATTTTAACTAGCTGTTCTATCTTTTATGGATCTAATATGTGAGTTCCTGCAAAAGGTCTCTATTTTAATGAACCAGAGGGCTTTTTTAAAAACATACAAACAAAAAAAAAAAAAACACCCCAAAACCTGGAAATTCCTAAAAAATTTTATTTACTAGGAGGTGCATACTACTATTAAGAGGTGAAATTATGTATTTACATTTAGACTCAGAAAAAAATCAAACAAGCCAGATATGGTTCTCTTGCCCAGAGGCTGCTGGCCACGGCAGAGTTTGCATTCACATAGTTAAAATCTCTGCTTTCCACAGTGGACAGGTTTGTTAGCAATGGTTTCTAGACTGATCCACTCTAGAAATACCCTGGGCATTGCTAAGAGTACTGTTTGACTCAGGCCAAAACTGCAACAATCCTTTAACAGTATGGAAAGTTACAGGATAGAACTCAAACTTGTGTTTTCAATTCACTAACATAGATGTAGCCTGTGTCTACAGACTACTGAGTCTTGACTTTGCTTAATGGTTAATGCCAGTGTTGGTTACTGGATTATGTTTTGACATCAGTGTATGGGAGAGCAGTACTGTATCAAATTAAAAATTCATAGGCTCACCGAATCTTGCTAAGCTTGATTTTTATATCTTTTTTTTTTTTAGGTTAAAAAAGACCTATAAAAATCACTGTAGGTCAGGATAAGTATTCAGTGTTACTATCTACCTAACCTGTAGACTGATGCAGTCTGTAATGTGAGCAAAAATTTCAGTGTCAGTGACTTAAAATTTAAGAAAAGCAGTGAATTATCAGGTTGAACAAGAAAATCTTCACAACACTGTAGAGTTTGACTAATAAGTAAAAGAAACATATCTGATTTTTTACAGCATTTTGTGTATGTCACAAACAGTAAGAACTGTAGGTCACATTTCTAATATATTAGGGGAGGTTTCTGTAGTAAAACTAATCTCTCTGAATTAAAGCTGTTGCTTGGGAATATGCCAGTTAAAAGAGTAAGAGAGTGATTTATTATGCAGATTGTCAGATAGTAAAGAAGAAAGATGAAGGAAAAATACCCAGTTGATTATGTTGAAAAGAAAATTCGCATCTGGATAGATTAAAAATGTGTTTTCAATACTATCTTACATAACATTTCTATTAAAGACTTTGGCAGACAAGTAGGTGTGTACTAATGAAATCTGGCAATGACATATGGGTAGGTGGCTGGCATTTATTTTTTTAACACTAAACTAGAATCTATGATTTTAATTTTATCCCTCTGGGATACACAGGGGAGTATATGTTGGCCCTAGAGACGGATTTTCTTTTTCTTTTCCTATTTTTTTAAAAAAAATTTCTTTTTCTATACGATTAATTTGGGAGACAGAAAGATTGAGCTTGGCTGTTGCTTTTGTGAACTAAGAATATTCTTACCATAATGCAACATTTCTTAATTTATAGTGCTAATTCAGTTTCTCTGAAGTCTCATTATTTAAAGTAACATAAAGGCACTTTTTTTGTTAGATTTTTATTGTGATGGGTACATTTAACTAATGATGCGTTATGAGAGATCTCTTATTGGACACAGAAATAAGCATTATTTGAATACAAAATTAATTCATCATCCTCTATGCTAATAAAAAAAATGAATTCATAATGGGATCATTTAATGTGCAACTTTTCCCTCCTTAATTGTCTTTAGGAGGTGAGAGAAGTATTACAAATCAAAGTAACATTGGAAATACTCTGTGGTTAGCACAAGAAAATAGGCTTTCAAGAGTATGTAATGTCTGTGCATCTTATGTCTGATCTATATATATGTGTATAGCTACATATTTATAAACCTATACAGACAAATGTGTGTCATATCATGAAGATCTAGAGAAATATATACACATATGTAAACGCAATCATGCACATGACTATGAACCTGATTCTAGGCTAGTATAAGCCAGGAGAAACAGTATTAACTTCTATGTTGAAGATTTAGCTTTGAGGATATTTTAGAATTATATGCAGGGCATGCCACTCAGGGCACACTTATGACCTAGCACATACTGATCTAAGGCTATGCCTGTCTGAAAAAGGGAGTCCTGCCTCATGTTCTCCTGGCCACATGCATCTACCCTTGAGTCTCCTTTTCATGGTGCTTCTCATGGTACGATTCAGATTCCTGCCTGGTCTGAAAATAATTTACTGAATGTATTCCTAAGGTAGACCATCCAGAGGCAGCCCAAAATGAGGAGCAGGAATCCACTCTTGAGGATGGACAAATATGTCAGACTTGCTTTGCTCCACAGCTCACAGATCAGCTGAAGCTAAACCATGCGTAGCATCCTTCTATATAGAATCATAGAATCATAGACTCATAGAATAGTTAGGGTTGGAAGGACCTTAAGATCATCTAGTTCCAGCCTCCCTGCCATGGGCAGGGAAACCTCCCACTAAACCATGCCACCCAAGGCTACCACAACACTTCAGAGTGGGAGTTCTCTTTGAAGGCTTTGTACTTCCATCACCAACTAATTTTTTTTTTTTTTTCCTGTCCCTTACTGCATCATTTACACCTTAATGAACTAGATCACAGTTGTCTCATTTCCTTAAATTGCATATTTTGCATGCTACTTCCTTAAAATTATAAGAATAGAGAACTGAATTAGGTTGACTTTCAAATGAAACCATTAGCTGTCACTGAGAAGTAGTCTGATCTCAAGCCACTATAAGTGTAAATATGCTCAAGTAACTAGACATAAGGCATATAAAAATCTTTTCAATTTTTAGGCTTAAGTTAGGATATAGGGGGGGAAAGAGACATGAGAAAGGTATTTTAAACTGTTTTTTATTTATATAATGTCTTTTTTTTTTCTTTGCCATCTCCCAAAAGATTACTTTGTGATCAAAATTTTTATTTTCCAGAAATGAACAGGATTTTGGATTTTGCAGTATTTTGACTGGAAGATTTGTATTTTTTTACACTAAACACTTCTCACCAAAGGTAAAGAAAGAAATAATCCTTACAGCACACTTTACTCTGGTCAGCCACAACATTTTCATGCAAAGCTCTACTTGAATACAGGCTAGAAACAACTCTGATTTGACTCCATATCCCAAGTGAATCAGGAGCTCAGAAGAGCATCTCTTTTGTTTATCTCCTTATTTTTACTGAGTATTAAACAAACATTGGAAAGTAAATGTAAATGAGATTAAATATTTGTCTCATGTGATTTTTTTCTGTTTAGTAAAAAGCCCAGCTAAGAGTGTGGGAGTTTAAGTACGTAGCCTGTCCTTCTAGATAACTATAATTCATGTTGAGACAGGTAGTAAGTATAAACAAGCTAGTAATCATCCTTTTTTCCGTTCTGTGACTGCCAACATGTCTGTTTCTGATGGACTCATTTGATGCATTACCCAAACTTTTCTGACATGTGGCAGTTCTGCTGACAGGCCACTGTCACATGGACTCCTGTCAGGTGACGACCATGAGCTGGAGTAGTGTAAAATGGCTGCAACTTTAAAAGACATTTCCCAGGGTAATTTCAAGTTCTGAATGTTGCATCTAACAAAAAAGTTCAGAACATTTAATTCTGGTGCATATTTTTTCAAGAAATCTCTCTGGGATCCAAGTTCTTTCTGCCTTCTGCAATAGGCTTCCCAAGGGAAAGGATTAAAGGGCTGATGTTGCCTGTTTTCCAATCTTTTTTCTGCTCACAGAACGGTCAGTCCTTTTCTTTCCCTGATGGAGGAGGCGAAGCATGGAGCAAATTGAGAACCACTGGGGAGCAGCAGTAGCAGAGAAGTATGTCTCAGATTTAGGAAAGGACTGCATGACAAGTACAATTTTTGTGGTTAAATCCCTGACCTGGTGTCAAAACACTAGAGCCTGAAAAGACTGTGACTAATAACTCCTTAAGGGAACAGTCTTTCCCTAAGAGACAGGTTGAGTGTGGTAACATGGCTGTAAGGGGCTCACCAACCCTGCTTGAGGCTTGGCCAGGGCCTTGGCCGCTGTGTGGACCTGGACTGGGGGACTCATGGAGGGCCTGAGCAGGGCTGTGGGGAGCTGGAGACCATCTGGGGTAGGGGCTGACAGCCCTGGGGGCTGACATGGGGTCCTGGGCTGTGGATGTCCTCAGGAAATGGATGGACATTTTGGGCACTTTCTTGTTATGATTATAAAAACCTCTGGGCTCTTTACCTGCCCCTGTGTGAAGGATGAGTAAACAGTAAATTTACTAGCAACTAACTAGTGCCACAGTGGGAATAGGAAAATTTCTAATGGAGAGATAGTGACCAGCAAAAAGCACCTAAAAAGTCATTAAGTGGCTCAGGAAGCTAAGCTGTGTAAATTCCACAATAAGGATGCTTTGCAAAGTGTTTAGTGATGCCTCAATTTTGGTGTGGGCTTTTTTTTTTGGTTGGCTGCTTTTGTTGTGTTTTTGTGGTTTGGTTTTGATTGTTTCTGTTTTTTGTGGTTGTTTCGTTTTCATCTTTTTTGTTTGGATGACTCTCGATTTCAATCAGAGTGGAATTAGATTGAAGTTGCTTTTGGAAAAATTAGTCCTAGAAGATTTGAGAATGTTTGGTGTCCTCAGTTTTTCACCTCATACTGATACTGTTTCTGTTCTGACATCCAGAATTTTCAGAAGAAACTGGCTTTATGGCTCTTCAGTCTGCAGGCAGTCATTCCTAAAATTACCCTTAATTGTAGTAGTAGGTGAGTAGAAGTTTGAAAAGTTGCTTTACTGACTTTCTGTTCCCCATAGCTGTTAAGGTAATCTTTGTTTATGGTCTGGAAGCACAGCAGGGCTTATTTCAATTAGTTTTGGAGTTCTGAAGGTTTAGTTCTGAGGAACTGGAGATTTGTGGTGCACTGTTTCTTTAGTCTCCTTGAAGGACAAATCCAATACTTTTGCTAGGATATTTGTTTGAGAAAAGGATATGTGCTACATATGAAGTTCGTGTCTTCTAGAAATCTTATTGAAAATTTAGAATTAAATTAAGAGAATATGTATACTAGCAAGCTCTGAAATGCAGCCTGCAATAAATGCAAAGTTAAGCTTTGAGGGGGCTTTAATTAATTACCTAAATAATGCAAGTTTTTTTGGCGTATCTCCTGCCATTCATGGTATGCCTTATTTGCATTTTGTTTGAGTATCTTCAGCTAGCCATTTCTTCAGAACTCCTCGTTTCATCAGTGAGGTCTGGACCTGATGCCAGTTTATAATGTGTTCTGGGCAGACGTCAATGCACACAGATAGAGGGATGCAGTGTGTCCACAGGAGGAAGTTATCCAGTGAAGAAGGGTATTGCAGAGCTGGAGACTGATTCTTTGCCTCTGAAGACTGCCAGGGCCTTGGCACAAGGGGTATTTTTGTGCTAGGATTCTATTTGGAAACGTCAAATTTAACAGATCTAGTGTCTACCGCAACACCAGAAAATGTTGACTGGCATTTTTATCTATGTAATTGTACCTCTGGATGTTTAAGCCAGGTAATAATACTGCCAAATTATCATTAGTACTGAGAAAGCCTAATCACTATTTAAATGGAAACAAGTATTGCTAGTAAATGAAGGATATGAAGTTCGTTATTTCACTTTGCCAATCAGTATCTCTTGGGAAATTTCCATTTTAATATGCTGCTTGTTTTAGCATTGCGACTAAAAGGTTAAGATCAGATGTATCCTGTGGATAATGTAAACAAGCATTTCTTTCGGCCTCTTTTATTATCTGAACAAAGGCTCATATGCTGTAAGGTTTATTTATTTACTTACTTACGCAATTTGCCAAGCAATTTCATACTTGTCATCTAACTGCCCTTCTTCTTCTGTCTGTACTCTTAATTCCTGCTGAAAATATTTGATAATGATGGTGGTGTGTGTTAAGGTGTTGTTTCAGTGTAGAGAAAAGAAGCAGTAGAATATGACCTTACCCTTTAGCCCCGTGTTTTATAGAAACCTGTATTTTCTCTGGACTTATGTTATTTATTACATCATTAGGTTTACATCAAAAGATCAGTGATTGTGCTCTGGTATTAGGAAATAAATCAGGCCTTGAATTTCAGAGGTGCTTTTATGACATGCGTGAGACCATTTTACTTTAACCCTGTTATTTTGCCAATGGCTATTTTAATGATGTTAAAGTCTTCAGAGAAAGCACACACTGCATCATTTACAATTCCAGACCAGAATCTGTTGTTTATATTTTCCTACCTTTTCCCCCTTGTATTTTACTGCTACTGAGTGGAATTACAGTAGCTTATCAATTTTGAGAAGAATGGGGATTGTACTAATTCAGAAAATATCTTCCATATTTGAAAATAGATAAATATATAAAGAAATAAATGAAGCTAAAAGATTATCTGGAGCAGGGGCAGATTGATTCAGCAGAGAGACTGGGGTCAAATATTTTTACTTGTCTTAGTGGTCTTCATCAGGCAATTAGAACATCCTGCTGTGAAAGACTGGCATTCTTTGGCTCTGCCAGTGCCAAGCTGCACTATAAACATGTTAGTGCCTCAATTGTGAATTGCTTGCCACACAGACGAATGTTTGTCACAGTCACTGGGTGACAGATGTTAGAGCCTAGTGAAGGTCTGCTTATCATTCATGTGGTCACTTCTATTACCTCTGCTTGGTCTGCGCTGACCTGCTATTAGTGGCTCTAATTTAATTTCCCTCACCAGTGTCATGGGTTATTTCTTCCATTACTTTAGTGATTTAATTTACAAGGAAAACTCCATCACTTAAAATAAAGAATTTTTCATGACATGGAGAGCAAGTTCTTTTTGAAGATAAACATGGTGCTAGTGATTTATCTTGGTCATCTGTATGGCATGAAGCTTAAATGTCAGTGAATAGCAATATATTCATATGCTTGTACTATTTCCAAAAGACAGGAAAATAGTGTATACTTTCTCTTTTCAGGTATACTGCAATGTCTAAAAATGATTTTGTGTACAGGTTTATGAAAGACAGGTTACACTTTTGTTACAGCTGCTAATAAGCTTCTTTGGAGTTAAGCCTGGGCTCACATTGAAAAGGCTGGCACATAGTTATGACAGTAACTATGATAGGCAAATACGTTAGCACTTGTATCCTTGATTTTCCACATATTATTAATTTCAAATACTGAAAAACTGTGAGGAAGCAATCCTAAATAACTGAATGTTAATTTCATGTCATTAGTATAATGATACGAATTTTCTAGAATAAAAGCCCTGGTAGTGACTAATTGATTTCTCAGATTGTTCAAATTTGAATGCATTCACCTCCTGAAAAAGAGTAAACCTTGTCTGTCTTTAAAAAGAAATAATTATTTCCTTATATAATCATGAGTGCAACTATCAGAGATTAATATAATTTTATGTGTTAGCGAAATAGCTTTAACTGTTTGCCAGAGGCTTATTTTCCTGTGTGGCTAAGAACATCCTCCAGGAGAATATTTGATAGCCAGCTTTTTCAAGAATGCTAACCTGAATTCATTTCTTCTTCCTCTGGGAGCTGCTACCACTTTACATCCTCCTATCTGAGGATGCAACCAAGGCCCATGAAAACATGGCTTGGTCATTGAAAGGTAGTGGGCAGGGATTTCTTGGTCTAAACAGAGAATGAATGAAGGTAAGAATGAAGGGGAGAAACCTGCTTGTTTTGCTCAAGGGCTACATGACTCTGGGGTCAACAGAGACAGCAAACGGAAAACGCACCTGTTTGAAGTTTGTCTTCAAAGGAAAAGGGATAGCATGGATAGGTAGATATGAGGCTGGAATGAAATTTATGGCTTATCACTTGGTAACTGGTCCCAGTTTCAGCTGATTCAGACAAAACTTCCCAAAGCAGAGTGGAGCTATCTATAAGGAGTAAATTACACGATCTCGCACTTGAACGCCTTCACCCACTCTCTGCCAGTCCATCTCAAATCAGTTTTATAAAACAGAGAAACAGAAGCTGCAATGAAGAAGCCTAGGATTTCCATTTCTGAATTATAGTTCAGTAAGACATTCATATATATTTTATACTCACACATGTTCATGTATGTACATAATATACTCAAGTATATATGGAATATGCACATATATTTGAGTATATACAGTGTGTGTGTGTGTGTATGTTGTATTTGTTTGCTTTAAAGAAAGGCAGATTGTTATTGTTTTTTCATATTTTGACTGGTAATAAACTTCTACATATATATAACATCTGTGAACAGTTCACTGGGAGTATTTGTCATTGAAACTGTGTTGACTGGAAAAGTAGGTCATGTTACTACTTCCGTTCACGTGAAACTCAGAGAGAATCAGGTTTTCTCTGTGAAGACTCGGTATTACTAATTTATGATTTCCTTTCGGCAGTTGCTTTGCATTATTCAGTTAGAATTAAAGTTGGAATTGCTGTACAAAGAAAGAACTTACCTGAAAGCTTTGAAAAGAATTTCAGTTTAACTGCCTCCTGCATTTCTCCTTATGCTAGGGCTGCTTCTTGAAATTTGACTAATTCAGTCAACAAGGATGCAAACATTGATCAGAGGAGTAGAAAATGTAACATAGACTATTGTTGGCAAATATGTTTTCTGCCAATAACCCTGGCTTACCTCTCAATTAGACTTTAGTCTTCTGTTTGCGTCATCATACTCTTTTCATATTTGAAGAACATTTCAGCAAGGAACATGCAGTAAAATGATATTAAATTATAGAAAAAAGAAAGTTCCAAATTTTATGCAAACTGTTTATGTAAAAGTGCAAGAAACGAAGTATCTGAAGGCAGAGTCTGTTCAGTGTTGCAGGTATACACACAGAAATGCAAGTAAATTTTCAGGATTTTTATTTAGAATCAGGTTCTTCTGCTGCTCATTTTGAGGCACATTAAGCAAGGGAGACAAGGCAGAAAGGAAAGGAATAAATTCTCCATGTTGTAGGACTCCTCCCTCATCTCAACATGTGCAATGTAGCTTCTGTGGTTTTAGAATGAGGGACCTGATCTGGAAGGGACTTTGGGGTACTGAATGGTATGAAGAATACAACTCAAATTAGAGAATCTGTATTATGAAGTATGCCATTTTTTTGACTATTTTAAAAATATTTTCAAGCTCTTCAAGCAGTTCTGGAATGTATTTAATTGCCAAAATCATAATGTGATTTTAAAGTGAATGTGTGCGTTCATTTTAGAGCAAATGTGTAACCCTTTTGTTGAAATGTCTAGCCACACTTTGCAGTCAGCAGTTCTATTTTGAGCTTAATGTGCAGATAATTTAGTACAATGAAACAGATACTAGTCTTTTTGGTTTCTTACTGAAACAGTTCAGGGAGTGACATATTTCCTTGTTTTCGTTCTCTTCCTTTCAAGTGCCTCAGAGAAGTGTTACAGCAAAAATGATGCGTGTAAGTTAAAATCCAAACTAGCAAAACTAATATTTCCTTTCTTGAGTAGGCAGCTTTTGAGCATCAAGTTGGTGTTTTAAGGTGTTCTGTGCCCCAAATTCAAAACATAAGTGAGAACTTTTTTCCGGTTTCTGCTGACAGAGCAGTCCAAAGGAATGCTGATTGCAACAAGCCTCTAAGCCTCATTCTCTGAGGAATGACTGAAGCTTACTTGACAAGATACTCTTACTAAACCCAATGTGTGCGGTGAGACCCTGCCACACTGGGGTGTGACAATAATGCAAAGCGGTGGGGAAATAGGCAAGGCAGCTGAGTCACTATTTTTACAGGTCACTAATCCACTGTGGGTATAATCACTTAAAAAGCCTGTGGATTTGGAAAAAATATTTGAGAGAGTTATTTTTTTTTTTTTTGCAAGAGTAGCTTTTGAACTAATCTTCCTGACTTAATAGTGTCTATTAAAAAGAAATTGAGTTTTATAATCAAAAATGCCAGAGGAGGAAGAGAAAAGGTCTATTTTATGGTGTGGAAAAAAATTTACAAAGCTGACTGGGTTAGCTGCTATTGACAAAGAGCTCAGAGGAATTTATAGGTGTACAGATGCATCCAGTACTATTGCTTATACAAGTGTCGTATAGTAGTGGCATAAAATACCTCAAAGAAACAGCAACTAAATCTAAGGTTTTGCTTAAAAAAAAATTGAAGAAGAAATACATTTTAAAGTGCATAATTAGATGTGCTTTTAATGTAAGATGAGGTACAGTTATGTCTGGAGATTTAAGATGTTCCAGATTTGCTTGAGTTTAAAATTACTATAGATCATGTTGAGGGATTTTTTGGACACTCATCTCTTTCTAATCCTAGAGCCCTGGCTGTGTGGGTTCCTTGTAAGAAATGGCTACTTGATGTTCCTGACAGAAGCATTGGCAAGAAAGGCCATGGAAGAGTGTGGGCTTGGCTTCAGCTGTCACTAGGAGCTTGGCATTAAATGCCAGGATCCCGGGAAATGCAGTGAGTGAGAGGATAGAAGTGAATTGCTGGGGAGCCAAACAAAGTAGCAGTAGAAAGAAGGAAGAATTTCAGTATACATACATGTTTTTAAAATGCAATTTTTAAATAAAATGTTTTAATATTGTGAGTCATAAGCTTTAGGACACATATATAGAAAGTTTTATAGTAATGGTACGAATAAGGGCTTATTAATGCACTGCAGATGTGATGAATCAAGTGATCTGACGTGAAAAAAAAAAGCAGTGAAAAAAAAAGCAGTTCACTGGGTGTAATGCATAGTAGTTTTATGGTCGGGGCACCTGCCGTGGGTGGGCAAAATGGCAGAGAAAGGTGAAATGGGAATGTGGAGCTCTCCATTTCAGGGTAGGGGTGTCAAGTACTGCCCTACATGTGTCCTCTTTGCTGTTTAGAAGTACAATAGTCCAACAGAGACTGAACATTAGAGGCTACATGAAATTCAGTAATGATGATAGCTAAATGGAGAAGTCAGGATCAATAGAAGAGTGCATTGCTGGTAACCCACTGGGCTGTGGTCAGGAAAAAAGAAAAAAAAAAAAAAAAGAAAAATGTTTCTATGAGTTCTGAAGCAGAGATGGAAACATAATACAAAAATTAATTCAAGAAATAGCCGTAAGATAAAACTGGTTTAACCTCTAAAGTACATCTTGTTCTTAATTGGGATTGTACTTGTCAACAGTGTGAGCTGCTAGACATAAAGCAGTCCCTGAGAACAAAGAAGGGATAATCATATTTGTTAAGTTTTAGCTCACCATCATATTCCATAATGAATAGATGCTCCAGGAAGACTTACATAATTGAAACACAGCCTTACACAAAGAGGAAAAGAAATCTAGGTATAAACCTGTAAATGATAATTGTAAAACCAGGATTTTTTTTTCCTTTTAAATTACCATTAAAAGCCCTTTAGTTTACATGCTTAATATTATCTTTCCTACTGCCACTGAATTCAGAGGACACTTTTAAAGGGAAGGCAAACAGCAAATGCAGTTACAATGAAATAAAAAACTGAAGTTCAAGATTTGGAGACAGATTATAGCAGCTGAAGAGTTAAGTTGGAAAATGCTATTTTCCAGCTGTAGGGCAGAATTGCACATCTATTTCCAAGGCTGAATTTATGGAGAAGAAAAGACCAACCTTTGCTTCAGAAAGTTTCCAATAAAAGGGTAGACACAATAGAGTAACTAACAGGAGCATCTGAAGGGGAGTGTTTGGAAGTAGGAAAGCAGCCTCTCTCAGACTTTGCTTCTCTCAGGCAAAAGTTGGATACATGTGAGTGGGCTGAATGGGAATTACTGAGCGTGCAAGGAAAGAGTGGGCTTTAGGAGAAGGAAAATATATAAACAGCATATACTTGAGTTTCTGCGGACGCTACACGCTTTTGGTGTGAATTGCTACAAGCACTTTGCTCTTGTTGCTTTTGGTTACTTTCAATCAGCCATTGTTTACGATAGCAAATGAGAAAAAGGGTCAGATTAAGAAGCATGGTTAGATTTATGGGCACTAGGGAGCTGCCACCTGGGATTCTAGTCCTTGTGCACCTGGTCTATGACATTAAACTTTCGAAAGGCTGAAGATCAGGGCTCTCACTTCTCTGGACTGAAGGTGCCTGAACTGCCTTCATGGCCCACAACTGAGAAAAAGTGTCTGGAATACTGATAGGCAACAGTATAGAAAGTGTCTGTGTGCTGTGATTGATAAAGATGTTCTCTACCCCTACTGTCAAGAGAGAAGTGGAAATGCACTGGCAATAGTTCTGGACGTGTTTGTCATTGCCTCAATCTAGGGATGACTAGAAGTCACCCTTCTGAACTTCCCTCAATTCAAATATGATATTCAGTTTGATCTCAAATATTGATAGAGGACTATAAGACTGCAATGGTTTGTGCAATTTTCATAATTTTTAGACTCTGTCCCCTTAGGTTTTAGATCTACTCATGGAACAGAAATCTATTGTGCCCCTAACAATCATTTGTATTCTTTTTGGGGTGTTGATACATTTATTAATTTCTGTCTATTGCTATTAATGGACTCTGCCAGCTACATATAAACTTTTAAATGCATAGATATTTTTTTAACAAGGTTTTTGGGGCTGTTACATAATGTCCCTATCTTTCTGTGTCTTTGGAGGGCATGATAATGTATTTACATGTACACTGAAGTATTTAATTTCTCTGCAATACAGAGAAACTAGAGTTAATCTTGTTTTGATGTCAGAGACTGGAAAAAACAGAATTGGTACCTGTAACTAGACAATATGATTGCCAAATGTGACACAGTGCAACAATTGGGTATTATTAGATCACAGGCTTCCTGGCACTGGAGGTAACACCCATGGCCAAAAGTGTCTGGTACATTTGGTTAGAAGAGGTTGATGTGCCCTCTTGCACATGGACCTCTCCACTGTTATCTGTAAATTTCATCATTAAGTTCTAATTTCTTCTCTTGGGACTGCAAAGTCAGACTATTTTAAAGAAACCTAATCTTCGCAACTGCTGCTTTATAGTATTAGCACATCTATCATTTACAGAATATTTAATAGTGGTGTCATGTAACCTGTGCCTGTTACCCTTTCAGAAAGTACTTTCCTCTTAAATTAGATGTGTTAACTTTCTGCAGAGCTTGTGTTTGAGTCCAATAAGCTGGAGTGGATCTCTATTCTTATTAGCACTGATTTGTTAATGTAGTAATGGTAAAGTTTATCATAGTAAGACTGAGGAAAACTTAATTGTGAAACTAAATATATTAATTTTAATATCACAAAGTGCTTGTAATACAAACAACTCGTCATTTTTCGATGGAAATATATAGGTGCAAAAAAATTCAGAGGAAACAATTTTTTGTTTCATACAGGTGTATCTTCTCCATCTATTCTCATAACAAGCTACATAGTACCATCCAAATAATCATGACAAGATCTATCCATGTGCTTAAATTTAAATAAAAATATATATGAATTAAATTTTTACATAAAACTTCAACATATTTTTAAATATGGAGACTGAGAACAGTCCCATTAACTTCTTACTGGTACTTCCAGAGGCCAAAATTGAGCATATGCTTCAATCCTTGCACCTTCTTACACCTTCTATTGAATAATCTAGCAATAGATTCTCAGATAGAATTTCAGACTAAAGCACTGAACTGTGAGAACAGTCAGCTATTTCAGCTTGGCAACTTTTGTGCATATAAATTTATTCCATGCATAGTCTATGCAAGAAAGAAGTTTGACAAGAAATAAAAAGATTAATTCGGAAAAGAAGTTTTTTAGACTTTCTAATAACAAGTATCTCAAATGGAATGTGCTATACAGTGAGTTTACATGATGCAAGGATGAAATTATTTTATCTCCTATTATTGTAGAGAAAAATAATTTATTACAGCAGCTAGGCAAAGAAAAAATTCCATGAAAGGGACCAATTGCAGGTTGTGAGATTAATGTAATGAGATATTATTACTTTAAAAAGTTGTTATCATTAAGGTTGCACAAAAACTCCAAGCAAAAGAAAAATCTGAGATCATGATTTACATTTTCTTGGCAAGCAATTTTATTTTGTATCATGAGCACAAGACTCGGAGCTACAGCAAAGGTGGGATAACAAGGCCAGCAGGGCCATGGCTTCAGCAATGTGGGAACAATCAGGGGAAGTAGCATAACATAGTGAGGGGAGCAGGACAGGTCCTCAAACACTGACTGAAACCACCCACAGGACCTGATCATGAGACAAGTCCACAATGCCAGTGCAGGTCTCAGGTCAGGCTGGGAAGTTGTGACACTAGGTCAGGGTCCAGATAAAGGATATGATACCAGTCACCAGGATGCCTGCAGTGCAACTTAGGCAAGGATCAGGGGTGAAGGCTGCTGCTGAATTGCAGCCTTTGAGTGATGGGGCAGCCCAGCAGGGCTGCTAATTGATCCTACAGCTGCTTCCCAGAAGCCGGACTTCATAGCAACACAGCAGCACAGCTGGCTGTGCGCATGGGTAGCCAGACCCCTGTGGAATGGGAGCAGAAGCCTCTCAGAGTGGCTGGAGCCCTGTGTTAAATGACCTCATACAGCAAAGATTTAGTCTTCACTGAAAAAAATTCTATAGAATTTGCTTTTATGTGTAAATTCTTGTCTCACAATTTTATAACTGAAGTTAGTATTTAAATACTTTGAAGGTAAATTAATTTTTGCATTAAATACTTGTGAAAACTTTCTCAGTTAATGTCTATGAACAAAAGAAGAAACTTCATGAGTCCTTACCCAGGCTGGTCCTGAGAGTCTTTCAGAGATATTGCCACAACAGTTGGCTTCTGATTGACCCACCACTTCAACCACATATATGTTAAATATTTCCCTGGAAGAGAAAAAGAAAGCAACAGAAGTACTTACTTGACACAATTGCTTCCTATTTTTTTCAGTTCTTCATCAGATAATAGCTGTAGAGGGTCTGAGGAAGAGCTGGACGTGTGACTCAGCTAAACCCATTTGTCACAGAGGTCTCCTTGTCTCCTGGTCCCTTTGTCCCAGAGAAGTTGAGGGCTGAGAATAAGGACATTCTGTTGGGTCTTCTTCCAGGGCTGTCCCAGGAGAGCCTCAGCTCCGGTGTTCAGGTGGGACACCTACTAGGAAAACTGAGATCCAGGAGCAGCTACTGGGCAGACTCTCTTGGCCCAGCTGTAGCAAGAATCCATGCTTTACATCTCTCTCTAGAAGTATATGTATGTACTCCCCTAATCCTGATCAGTCAAGGGAATATGTGAGGTTGTTAGGGCTGTTTGTGTGACTTCTAAGTCCTGGATGAGGGAAGAAAATGACAATTACAGTTTCCTTCCAGCACTAAGATAAACCAATATTTTATGATTAGCAAAATCATTCACAAGCAAACACTGAGGAATTTGGAATTTTTGTGGATTATAAGCTTTTTTGTGATATAGTCTTCTCTTATTTTGAAAGAACATTCCCTCCTTCTTTCTAATTTCACAATAGAGGACAGCAAATACATTAGGTAAATTGGCATTAAAATGTAAGAAAACAATGCAATTCCATGCCACTGGACTTCAAAATTCCATGAGAACTTTTTTTTTTTTTCAGTTTAACTCAAGTTTAATCACAAATTCAATACTGCAACTGGGCAGTCAATAATGTAGCTAGCCTACTGTGCAATGATTTTCAATTGAAGTCCCACTGACTTCTGTCCATAGTGATAATCTTTATTTCCATGTATTAAAAAATAATCCTTGAATTTATTCATATAATAGTGGATTTACAGCATATTTGAACATGATTTTCAAAGAACTGCTATACAACTATATATAGCATTTGTCCTTCTGATGAACCTTTCTTTTTGTGCTTGTAATTTTGACAGATGCTTTTGCTTCAGGCCACTCAGAGACCTTACACTATTAACTGTGGTGATATTTTCTCTGTCTTGAATTGTTCCAGGGGAAAAAGCTGATGAGAAAGTTCTACTTTTCTTTTGTTTCTCTCTGGTTCTTAAGGGATTCATATTAGTGCCATAGTGACAATCAAAAAGTTAACATTCACCTCTAATTTCTACAATAATATAGCTGTCATGGCACAAATATTTCCATGTGTCATGGCATGAATATTTCAATTTGTCTTCATGAAAACTTCAACAATGTGCATCAATATAAGTGGAAATAAATTACCAGTAGTGAACAGTGACCAACAGTGAAATGGAATCACAGTTAGTAGCAAGATCCTGACCTAGATCTACAGCCCAAAGAAATCAGTTATCTTCTTTTATCACTTTCAGGAGACCCTGAATCAGATTTTTAGCCTATGATTACAGAAACCTAGCAAATTTACCTGAGTAATGGTCTCGCTACAGCCTTAATTAAAAAAAAAAAAAAAAAAAGCACTTAAAACCCATTGCCCATTTATTTAATCTGACGCAATACTTACATTAGTGACTTAGGCAGGATTTCATGGAAGACCTTTACTACATATAGCATTTACCTTTATTTTCTTTTCTGATTTATTATTTTGAGGTTGTTTTGTTTTGTAGATTTTGTCTTTGAGCTGGCTGTTTCGTTATGCTGAACAGGTTAACAGCACTGTAATAACTGCATATCAAAAGGTTTGTTTCTATCACATTCAGTTCCATCAAAATATGCCATAAAACTTCTGATAGTTCTTTGGAAATGACAAAGCAATTGTACATTGAAAGCTCTGGAGGTAAGAACCCGTTTTTTTTTTAATGCTGTTGTATTGAGGGAGATTTTGCTCACATGATTTCACTGGTTATTAAAAAAAAACAAACTAAAATAAGTCCCAAGCATTCTTTTTCATCAGAGATACTTACAGATTTAAATCGTCATCAACATCCATGGAATTTATTAGTATTTTCTGGACTGATATTATGGGGATAAATCTTATATTTACGTTTATTTGGATCTATGTCTCAAAAGCCTAACTTACTTGTCTATTGATGCTATTTGCTCTGAATAAATACATCGTCATCTTCTTTTATGTGGGCATTTATGTGTGTGTATAAACATGTATAACTACATAAATACGTATCTGTATCCATTTGTCCTCTATTTATTATTTTTAGCCTCCTAGTAACACTGATGGTGCTGAATAATTTTGTATTTTTATGCTAGAACAATAATGGTACTGAAAATAAGTTGCTTGAAAACTCTATGGAAAATAGATAATGTACACAGAGAATGTCTAATCCAACATTCATGTCATTATTCTGGTCCCAAGGAGACCTGAATATGACTCTTTGCTCCACCACAGGTGTCCTGTTTGACCCTTGGCAAATTGCTGTGCCTCTATATCTCTGTTCTTCAAGCTGCCAAATGATTGAGAATGTGTTTATCTCTCTTGACAGGGGTAGTGTAGGTAAAGAATAGGAGCAAAGAGGAAGATTTTGAGAATAAACATTTGAACTTGACAATAAGATGACTATGCAATACCTTCCTCTACACCAAAAAAAAAAAAAAAAAAAACAGAAAAAAAAAAGAAAAACCAAAAATCCAAACAAAAAAAACCCAAACCAAACCCAAACCCAAACTCAATGAAAACGAAAGCTAATCTACGTAAAATTATCTGGGCTACTACTTTTGAGGGCTGATGCTCCAGTGTTGTCTGCCTTGTACTATTTAGTGATGCTAGTGTAACTATGAAAAATGCCGTCACTCTATGCATGTGGGAATACCATATTGGCAAAGGGAGTATAAAAAAGCAAATTCTTAGTCTGTTTTAGATACTATAACTTCATGACTTCAAGGTGGACCTTATTAACAGTTTTGGCTCTATCCTTGCCAATGATACATTCAAGTTGTCTTCCTGATTCTTGATTTGAGCAGGGTGTCATGTAGTGCTATGAATGACTCATCATTTCTATGTTAAACTGGTCTGTCTGGATATATTGAATCATCCTGCTCCTGGAAATCATAAGGGTTTGATAGCCTTGTTAAGAAGCCCTAAGGACATAAAAAACATACTACTGGCAGGAGGTTTATAACCATATTAAATTTATTATCTATACCTTTTATATAGACACCACTGAGAAGCAATTTTCATTTATCAAAACCTACTAAGAAAGGGGTAGGGGATGGTGTTTTAAATGAGTCTTCCTGTGACAACAAAGGTAGCTACCTCAAGCTGATATTATGCTATATTGAAGTAGTATATCACTAGTTAATATACGTACTACTCATTGTATCTTTCTTTATGTATTTCAGGTAATGCTTTCCTCTGTACTGAAGCAAACCAACAGTACTATGAACTCATGATCAGAATGCTTACATAATATCTCAGAGAATGTAGCCAGCTACCTACTATGATGGAACAATGTTTTATTTGAACCAGTATCCTAAAAAATACTGAAAAAATAACTAAAGAAAGGTTCCTAAATCTGTGTTTAAACACTTGAATAAATGAAGCTCTTTACAGACACACATAAACTCTTCTATGCAACACAGCTGTGCTGTTCACATACACTTATTAAGTTGTTCTTATTAAGCTGTTAGAAAAAAGAATGTTGTAGCTCAAGTAGACCTCATATTAAAGATCAGCAAGAGAAGAACCCTTGCCTGTAATCACCCTTGCCTGTAATCACCCTTGCCTTTCTCATTGGAAGAACTAGCTTTAGCTCACTACAATTGGTAGGTTAATAGCAAGAAAACTGGCAAGTTCTTGTGATATAGCAAAAGGTAAAAAAGATTAAGTTACTGGGGTCTTGGATATTAAAGAGATTAATAGCTTTTTTAATGGCTGTATGAATTAATTTGCATGACCGATGCCTGGAACCTGTAGAAGAATGAAACACTCTTAATGCCAGCATAAATGATCTGTATTCACTTAAACGATCATACATTGAAAAACAAAGGGGAAAATTCTTTGATGCAAATGTCACCTTTACCGAATCTCCAAGTTCATAGAAAGTCTAATTAGGGTGCTGGCCAAGACAGCACTACTAATGATTTTCTAAAAGGTCTCATCATTCTTTGAGTGATCACAGGATGATTAAGCAAGGTTGTTTTAAAACAAATAGTCATTCTTCTGCTTTTGTACTTGATTCTGGTGCCAGTGTGATTTTTAATTATAAAGACTGTTGCATCTTATTTGCAATCTTGAAAACATGTAAGTTTCAATAGTATAGCATTTAGCTTTTCCCAGATTGTATAGACATCTTACTCAGTTGTGCCCAACTTTTTGTCACAGTAAGCATCCACTTCATCAATTCACTCATAAAGAATGTTGACTCCTTATGTGTTTCAAGGATCTCATTGTACTTTCAGCCACCTAGTAAGATGTTATGATAATATTATGATCCATAGGAGGACTCATTTGTCATCTTCATTAACCAGAAGAGAAGAAATTGCTTGATGACCATGCCACCTGAATACAGAGGTCTCTCTCTGCTTCCTTTTCTTTTTGAGATGTTTGTATCTCTGAGTTGCTGGACTCACCTTCTTAGGATGTGACACATGGTCTACACACAAGTAGAAAAAAGACATCAGGACCTAATGTAAATGTGCAAAGTAAGTCAACACTGTATGCATGCTGACTCTGTGATACGTAAATGGTGTAAAACAGAGCAAAATACTCCATAAGTAATGGGGTTTAAAAAAAAAAAATCCCAAATGAAAGATTTCTGTGAAGTAGCATTTTTCTTCAAATTTACTTCTGGTAAATGGGTTTCATCTGCACAGATACATCAGAGCCAGACAAGTTACAATGTGGCTTTACTTTTCTACTGTCTCGATCAGAAGTCACAGGGATGCAAGATCAATTCTGTATAAAATCAGAGCGCAGCTGAGAGTCAGAAAGAGTCTTTGTGATATTAGAAGACCTCTTCTGTATAGTAGCATCTTTATCATTTGCTTTTTCCTATAAGTGGCACAGGTGACACTAGCAGCATAAAGCTGGAAATTATGAATAGGATCATGGCAGCACTATATCCACCTTCAGATTTTCTTAAACTTTTGAACAACTCCAAGCTTGGCTAAGCTTTTCTGAAGAAGGCAGAATTTCAAAGATGTCTTAAAATCTGCTATAAGTTTTAAGAACATAACTCCGAAACCAGGATTTTACAAGTTTTCAAAAATTATTGTATTGCAAGTTCTCAAAAAATTATTATAGCCTATTTCCAAAGAAGGACTTAGAAGCTGGAGCCCTTGAATATGGGTCCTAGCTACCACATGGTTTCCTAGGGAGAATGAGGTGGGAAGAGTATTGAGAGAGTGCTACATGAGAGTCATTGCAATCAGCACTCAGTGGAGGAGGCATGTAACGTGACCTATGAGAAAAGTAGTTGGAAAGAAGCAGTTCATCTTTAGGAGTCATGTCACCCAATGGTAAATATTTAGAAGAAAGGTAACTAGTCTGTTTTTTTGGACTACAGTCTGTGGAAGAGGAAAACGTCCAGAGGTAGGTTTGTCCCAACTTGAATTAAATGTTTAGAACTGGTAATTCTTCAAAACGGCACCCAGTACTAAATTCCCCCCTGAATCTTCAGCTTGACATGGATGCTCAGAGATACTTTAATGATTTGATCATTCCTGTAGGTTTCAGTGGGATAAGCATATCAAAAGACCTGAAAAGAACCTCACTAGCGTCAACAGAAGTATTCAGATAATACATGCCCAAATATAATATTTTGCAGGACAAAATCACAAATGTTTAGTGAATCAAAATTGTTGTTGAGAGAATATGGCAGAGATGAGTTTGAAATAGGATAGACTCAGAAGTGAGTAAAGTTGTCAGAAGTTAACTCATTAAAAGCACTACTATGCAGACAGGAATGAGGTCTGTTTATATAACTTTTTTTCTGAATTTTATAGGAGGATCGGATTCCCAGCATATATCACTGCAAAGATGTAGAGTCTGACAATAAATCTTAAGAACTACCAGCTAAAATTGCAATAGGCACTGTAAACTTTTACAACCGAAAATATGCTTTGAAATAAAAGGTTTAGTTACAATGAATATTCTGTACCTAAGCAAAGAGCTGGCACAGATTGTCATGATGAAAACACTTTAATTTTTCATATTTTAGTAGTATTGACCCAGTATTAAATCAATGGGAAAAACACTTCTACCTTTTCTACTGCCAGTCTTGCTACCATAAATGTTTTTTACAAGTCCTTATTTGGCACTTTATGTTTTAGGCCATTTTCTTCTCACTGCTAGGTACAGTAAAAGAATTACTTGGTTTATCTCACCTTCTGCAGTAGGATCTTGAGAATCCCAGTCTTTTAACATCAAGTTTTTAAATTATGGCTGTCTTCTAGCTCTTCACCAAATGAGCTTATTCTCCTTTTTTTTTTTATTTTTTTTTTAATTCCAGCTATCGGGAAAAAAGCATGATTCTTATTTTCTGTGGAAAATACCGAATATAGTTAAACTGAATATTGTAATTTCTGTTGAAAATTAACAGGCAGAAAACCCGTGTGGCAGTTTGAATGCATTTGAATGATACTTAATGGGAAGTACAGCCCACTGACTTGTGTTGCCCTTCTTCCTTGCTGTCCAGGCTTCCCAAATAGACTTCTTAATCATGGCTTCTTTCTGATGAACAGAAAAGCCAAGACCAGAGAATTTAAAGAAAATGAACAATCAAGAAGAAAATCTCAATCATAGAATTGTAGTAGCAGCATTTGAAAAGAACGATTTGAGATTTAAGTTGGTTTATTACATTTAATTTTGGAACAAAAAGCATTATATTTTCTATAGAATTATGCTTGATAACCAGTGTTATTAGTATTTCTGTTACGAAAATCTACCACACTCAGAACGATCTCATAAGAGCTTATTTTAAACTTTGTTGCCAGTATATACCAGCTTGTGACCTGGCAATTCATTTTTGCAAGCTGTTTTGTCATTGAAATGGTTGTGAAAAAGAACACAAGTATATGCTTTTTTCCTGTGCTTTTTTCCCCTTATATTATTATATGAATGTTCATAAAATTACTTTTCCAATAGGCTAATTACAGTACTAATATTTTTGTTTCCATAAAATGTGTAAACTTATATTAAAACTAAACAAGTAAGTTTAAGAAAATTAAAAAATAGGCTTTAATTATAAAAAGGATTATTATAATTTAATAATTATGCTTCTCTGCATTACAACCTTACTTGTTTTTAAATTCAAGCATTTCTGACTAGACGTCATAGGCATATGCCTTAGAATTCCCAAATGTATTTATTGGCCTTCCCTTAGGATATGTGTCTAGGTCATAAGACTGAGAAAATAACTTTTTATACCAGTCTGTGTCTATCTTTTATTTTATTAGACTATATTCCAGCAGCAGATGTATTAATAGAATTTGAGTCCAGTTGGCACATAGATTGAGCAAACAGACTCATAAAGGTCACACTTACAATACACTGATATCTGACCCAGTGTTATGTAAAGGTCAAGCAAACTAGATAGCTTTTATGGAGCACATTATTTAATCTTAATACTAAAGAGAACCTAACACAGAAGACCCTAATCAAGATTTGTAATTAAGTGAGATCATCATTCATAGCTTGATTATAATTGCAGGGTTTTATAACCCTTTTCCAGAAATCAGCCTCTTGTTGATGTGATGCAAGGGGTTTTAGACAAAGCATGTCTTAGATTGTTTGCAAATCAGTTATTAAATATATTACATGAATTTTTATTATACAGCAGTATTTATAAAATTTACCTCACTGATATACTGTTAAGCACTTCCAAAACTATAGTTTAGAACAGTAGGAAAAAAGAATAAAAATAAAGCCAACATAATAAGTGGGTTAAATTAGAAATGTCTCATACTCAGATTTCATCCTCCTGTCACATGTGGCATTAATTAAAAAATACAAAGTATGCAAGCATCCTTACTTTGCTTGCGTACCTGAAGTCTCCTTTAATACACATTCACCATATTCCAAATTAATTTTATGTGGAGGGAGTTCAAGTATCATATTAGCTCAGGTATAAGTCCCTTTTTACAGTAGAATGGCCTTGAATCTGATTAATATGAATGCTCTTTTTAGCAAACTAGACTGTAATAGCTCCCTTGGTAGCATTAATATCTAACTTTTCCAGGATCATATCTTAAAGGTAGTAGATTCATGGATTATACATCCATTAGGCTGAAATGTTTTTACTAATGTATTGTGGTCATTCATTTATCATGATTCCACCAAGCAGAATATGATGCAGAGTTCATACTGAATCTGACCGATTACAAAGGAAAAAGGTTTCCCTACAAATCAGTTGAAATTAGTTAACGATATAATGAAAGTTGTAGTAGTTCCAGATCTTTTATAGATATTTTGCATGGACTACTTCATTATCAGTGGCAGCTTTAGCTTAATTTTTTTATTTTATACTGCAATGCACTCAGCAGTGTATATGCTAAGTTTACGCTAAGCATAAGGCTGGCCCTTGCATTTCAGTGAAGGATATAATAATACCCAGGTAACAAGAATAACGGATTTTAAGATTGACCTATCTTGCTAGCTTGCAATTACTACAACACAATTTAAAACCAAACCTGGCAGAATTTTCAGATTACTGAAAGCTACACTTTGACTGAGATAGCCATCCCATGGAAGGGGAGCAAAAAATGAAGATAACACCTTTGCAGAACTGGTAGCAAAAAGAGTGATTTCTACAAAACATGTGGGAGAGTAGTATGTGGGAATGAGAGGACATAGTACTCAGAGGAGATTAGCAAATGCGTTGAAAATTAATATTAAACTATTAATAGTGCAGGCCACAGGAAATTATAACCTTTATGGTGCAAGTAACTGAGAATGGCAGCTTACAGTATTCTCTGGCTGTTGCTGTGCTAGGATGATGCAGTTAAGTAAGCATTTCTCCTACTTCAGTCTTTTACATCCCTGCTTGGTTTTTATTTCTTGCTTTAGTAGTTCTGGATAGATGTCAGATAAAGCACTGCACCAGCTACTAAGAAGGAGGAAAATGACTGCTACTGCTGAACCCAGGACACATAATAATTCCCTAAAAGAAATTTATACATCATACAAATCCAAATCTATACACAGAACGTAGACTCTAAGAGAAATGTGTACTAAGTTTAAAATACACTGATTTGTATGTCTCAGCAGAACTGTAAAGGGAATGAGTGTGATTTGTGTAAGTACCACAATATCTAAAATTACTATGTTCCTTGGATTAAGAAAATGGAATTCTAAGATACATAACAATTTTCTGCATTAAGAAACTGGACATTTTTATTTAAAAGTATTAGATTTTATGAATAAAGACTCATCCTATAGAATCACATAATTATTTAGGTTGAAAGAGACTTCTTGAGAAGACAAAAGTGACCCTTGCCTCATTCCAGTCTCTCTGGACACAAAGAAGTAAGCAGCAGAATGTCAAGAAGGGGGGAACCCAGTAACCCAGTCAGAGACACAAGCCTTTGCCGTGTGCCCCCAGTGCATCCCCAGAAGACATCAGCCTCATGGATCTGGAGTGATACCTACCACTTTGAGTCCCTGGGAGAGATTGTCCTGAGGTCACCTACAGACGGGGGAGGGTCTCTGCTGAGGGCCATGGATTCATTAAGGGGGAAAGACTGTTTGAGGATTGCACAGAAATTATGGTACATTTAGGCAGGACATGCAGGTGAGGAAAGGGATGAACTGAGTTCCTCCATTAAGTAGGAACAGATGTGGAAAAATAGAAGGAAGAGGACATAACAGGGGTCTGTTGGGTGCAAACAGCTGATAGAGCAGTATGCTTGTCTGTCCATGCCCAGCTCTTTGTACCTGCAATTGATCCTGGCTTTGCATTAAACTCCATTTCTACTTATTCTCCTGGATAAGGGACTCTGCATGCATTTTATATATATGGGGGTCTGAGAGCAGCCACTGGACTGGTCTGGGATCAGGTCACAGTGAGCAGTGAGTGCTGAGTAGACCTGCTGCAATATTGCATAGGGTACAATACCTGGTGACACGGAGGTGCGTGAATATTGTGAGGGTGCCTGGGCCAGTGCGAGATTACTGTCAAACATTACAGGGCTGGCCAGGGAGTAGAGTAAGACATTTGGGAGTCAAATGGAGCAGCCATATATCTGGGCCAGATGCTGTAGGAAGCAGAAAGTCTGTATGACAGTTACTAGAGGGACCAGGAAGCCCAAGCTGGGTACTGGAGAGACCATGGGGCCTCATGGTCAGCAACTGGTAAGGTAGAGTCTGGGCTGGCTACTCTTTGGCAATATGTGTCAGCGCATGAAGCAATGTATATAGTTTCCACTAATGCATTTTCACTGGTTTGACCAGAAAAGGGAAAGCAATAACACCATTGATGACGCTTGTTTTTGTGTGAGCACTAAATATTTATGTTTTCATATGAGGATGGCCCTTTCTATGTATATTTATGCATGGTGTTCGTGTGTGCATCAGGCCTGATCAGCCTTGCTGCTGCCTGGGCCTGGGGACATGGATCTGTGTGGCAACTTCACTTCTGTCAGTCTATTGGCTTCAGCAGTCCCTAACAAAGAGAAGATTTAGTCTCCTTTATTCTAACAACCTAACAAATCTCAAGAATGTTGAAATTTTTATAGCTTTTTTAATTTTTAATCTTAGCAATGCTAGCATCATGGTAACAGATAGGTGGTGCTTGCGGACATTACATTGTGTTCCCTAATGAAACTATAAAACATCTTGAAAAGAGCTTAGAAGGCTGCTTAAAACATAATCCTACTGTAACTTTGAAAGGTTAAATTGAAAGATTACAAGGATTCTGCTAGAACAGCCAAGATTTACAGCTCCAGATATATACAATAACTTTGAAGTCTTTATGACAATGACCTGAGAACTCAAGGCAATCTGGGAATTCCCAGTCTTTCTCAACAGTTATCTAACTAGAGAAGCAAGAAATTATTAAAAAAAAAAAAAAAGAAAAAAAGCCATAACAAGCAGGGTAAGATGAGTATGAAACATTTTAAAACTTAATAGTATATCTTGGAAACTCATCAGCAGGTTAAAATGGCTTTGACTCACAGTGCTAACAAAGTGGTTTGCACTTCCTCTGTCTTTTGTGGCAAAAGCTTGAAGCTTGTTTTCTGTTTCAGAAAAAAATCCCAAACAAACCCAAACACAGCAGTTCAGCAAAAGACGAAAGATGATGGCCAAGACTTATTCTTTTTTTAAAAGTGCTTACAAAATCAGTACTGAAACATAATTAGTAACAGAGCTAACTAAGCTTTTAAGACTAAGCTTTAAAAAAAAAAGAAAATCAGTACCTACATCCTTCTTCTGTTAAGATATCATAAAATATTAATAGAAACATCTATACAGAGAGATGAATGAAAACTGCTGTTTTAAATTGAAGCAGTGAGGAAAAATTAAACCTTTGTCAAACCCTCTTAGCGTTAACATGATGTTCCTTTAACCTTGAAATTTGGCAGCTCAGAGAAATCCTGAAAGTCTGCAGTGTAACCTGAGGAATTTATTAAAAGACTTCTCAGAGGGTTGCCCAATGTAACATTAATGGTCGTGATAGAGCTGAGCTTTGTCTTCAAAATTTTTGACAAGTCTGCACCTGAAATACTAGCCTAAGGAAATTAATGAATCTACTACATAAGAATAGTGAATGACGCCACCTGCAAATAGTTAAAATCTATCATTACTGAAGAGCTGGAACAAAACAGCATCTGTAAGCCTCTCTAGATAACTATGCTAATCTTCTTAAGCTCTGTTGCATTACAAACAGTTTTTAAATCTAGTATCATTATTAAAAAATGTAAATGAAAAATAAAAGATGGTGATAATTTTATTTTACTTATAAGAATAATGATGTTCTTAACTACTAATCCTAAATGGCTTCTTTGCTGATGAATTCAAAATTCTTTCCCTCACCAGGCCTCACTGCAAGATATTCAGTGTTGTATGCTTGGCCGTCCCATGTGGTTTCAATCATCCAGGATTTCTAATTTCATGAAGAGCAATCACAGGGGAAGAGGAAGCAGGAAAGCTGGTGAGCATGCCTAAGGAAATGCTGCTTATATCTTTGGGTATAGTGGTCATTACTTGTCTCAAGGGTCAAATACCAAATCTACCAGAGGATGCCATCTCATGATCACAGCTGTGTTCACACCAAAAGGGGAGACCTGGGGCAAGTGGTTCTGCTGAGCTGCGTTGGACTCTTTTCCCATGCCAAAACTCAGAAGTCACCCTGGCATTAAGGAGCTGTAAGGCAAGGAGTAACAGAAAAAATGCTGAAGATCAGAAATTTACAGACACTAGCTGATAAGCCATTAAGAAACTCCAGACACAGCCTTGGAAAAGGTCAACCTGAGTTTTGTAACTTCAAATTTCCCTTTTGTAAAGTGGAAAGAACAACATAAAGGCTTGGGGCATTCATGGGTACTTGTGGGAAGAGTGCGTCAGTGCTATGTGTTTGAAGTGAGCACTGAGCTGGTCCAGCTGATGAGTCGGGGCACCTGCAGGGTTGTATGGGGGGCTGGCAGCAGGGCCATCTTCCTGGTGGAAGAAGGGCAATTCTGGGGGAATCTGTGCCTGTAAACCTGGTGGATGCCCTGTATATGTCTCTGCTAGCTGAAGTGGAGGAAACAGCTGTCAGTGCTTGTGTTTTGTGTGCGCCTTGTGTGTAGCTGCTATTAAAGGAAGTACTTTTTTTGCTAGTCTTAGTGCCTGGCTGTGTCAATATCTTCTGCCTGTGTGTCCCTGCGTCATCTTCCTGTGTGTCTCTGAAACAAGTGCTCAGCTTTGCTCATGGTTGAGCCTTCCACCATCGGTCTGCAGCCACTTGATTGGGAAAGAGCATATAAGTGAATTTCAAGGCTTCGATCCAAATGTAATCAGATTTAGAAAGTGGAAGAGACTGTCTCCCAAGGGAAATAGAGTAGATGCTATTATTTAAAGTATAACTGGTTACTAAAAAAATCCTATCTGGACCCATGTGTTTGCTGTCCAGTAAGGTAATGTTTTTTGTTTCTCCAGACCATTCTTGAATTTTCCCCTTGCTCTGTTATGTTGTTAGATTTTTCAAGTGAGATTTACAGCAACTGATCTTTAGACTATAAATTATGTCTACTTCATATGCTTGCACATGAAGTCCAAGGTGTAATCCTAAAATGCTGTCTAAAACCAAATAGGATTACATACACAATAATAGATTTTAATAAATTTGTTTTAAAATGCATGTAGCAAATTTAAAAATATAATTCTATATTCTAACAATTACATGATTTCACTGTTTACCTTTGGAAAATTTCTAGGTTCAAGGCATTTGCACTGATCTGTCACAGAAATATTCTTTATGGCTTGATGGGAATCCCTCCAAGATGTAAGAACTCTTTGGTACCTCATCCATAAGAAAGATAAATAGCATTCATGACCCCTAAAACAGGTTCATAAATTAATTGTCAGAATACTAAAAATAACTAAAGACTGGACCAGGCATTGATAGACCTGATATCAGTACAACACAGTGATAATGGCAAGCCTGTCCTTTTCAAATCCTTGTATGACAAAAGCATTTTGGCTTATATATTAATCCTTTGGTATTAAGAAATTCCACTTTTACTTGAGAGCAGTAAAGAGCCCTTAGTCTTTATTGCTTTATTTACTCACAAAAATCTTTCAGCACTAAAATTGTTTATTATACTTGTTGTCAGTCCTTGGAGAGAGAAAGTGAGCAAGTGTGAAGATTTAGAAATAAATCTCTGCTATAAATATTCATGAAGTTGATAATTTCTTTTTACCAGACCAGTGGGGAGACCATAATGACTTATAGTTTTAGTGATTTGGATACAGCATTTATTAAAAGCTGTATTTAAAGCCCTCTGTTGGACATCCATTCTTATTGTCTGATTTTATGATTTTAGGATTTGCAGTTATAAGGATTTTAACACATGTAACAGTTTTGGTTGAGTGAACAGTTAATGTTTAGAAGCTTAGTCTTATTTTTCAGTTGATAAAGGAACACCACCAAACTGTGTCATCTGTATTTTCAATTTTCCTTTCCTGTGTTTTTCTGAAATGTAAATGTGCAACACTGACCTAGAAAAGAACATGACCTTTTAAAAGAAGGGCTACTGCAAGGGTTTTGATTTAGGACTGCTTAGTTCATTAAAGGTATAAAGTGCTTACTGCATATATTATTTGCTCTCCTCTTACAACACAGATTTGTCCCATGTTCAGGTACTCCTTTCTCTCCAGCAGTCTCCTTTCTTTAGAGAATTTGAAATAAGATTCCTTTCTGATTTATATAGAAGACAAGACAATTTGGATCTAATTCTATTTCACAAGTTAAAGCTCTTACTGAACTCAATATATGGAGAAACAACTGCCTGGACCATAAGTGGAACCCAATTGCAATTTTTTTTGCTTTCTTTCCACATGGTTTCATTTATTCTGTTGTTTTCTTAAGAAATAGTGATATGTAAACGTGAAAGCACTATGGAAAATATGCATTCAGCTTTGTTCAGGATATGCCTGTATTTTTAAATTTAACAGTTAATGTTAAACATGTTGTTATACTGTTGCACTAAAAAAGCTACGTCTAAGTTAGTAAGCTGAGTGGTGCAATAAAAGAAGGATATGAAGGTAAAACCATTGCTAATAAGAACCTGACATCCACATTACCTACGTGATTTATTGCATTTTTTGTTTAATCTGAGACTCTACAGTAAGCATCCATTAGTAAGTGCACTCCAGGGAGCCAGAATCCAGGTTAGTTTAACCAAAAAGTAAATAAATTTGCAAAAGATGATTGGAAAGATGGCCTCAAAAACTCAATCTCTGATCTGCTAGCTAGTTGTAAATTAGATTTGTTTATATTCATTAGAAAAGCCTATACTATTGTTATTATGAAGTCTGAAATGTGTTTTGTACAAAATACTCTAAAATTTATGTGATCAGATCCTAGATCCAGGTTTTTGTTCTCATTGTTTCACTACAATTTCCTTAATGGTCATCTAAGAAATACCATTCTTGCCTCTGTGCTGCACATTATCCCTATTCCAAGGATGGTTTTAGAAAACACAATTAAAGAACTGGAGGTTACATGACTTTTAAGGAAAAATAGGGGTGATTTCCCTTAATATGAAGATAGATAATGCATCTGTACTATACCACAGAAAACTATATCCGAGGTACATTGACAAAGACCCACTAATCCAGAGGATACCTGCAGAGCTGGGCTCTGCCATGCACTGCACTATGTCCCACAATAAAGTAATGTAATTGGAATCCCTTCATAGAATCAATGTGGAAAGGAAGAGTAATTAAGTAGAGTCACTTAGGAAAAAACAAATCAGTCTGTTCATGACCTTCATTTAACAAGAAAGGGACTGTGTCATAGCCACGATTTAACACAGTAGCTTCTTGCAGAAACAAAGAAAGATTATGGGAGAACATATTTCTGAATGAGAAAACATGTAACAGGACAAAATTATTCAGTATTAGATGGCAATTGATGCATGAATTGCAGGAAGGAAGAGGAAGCCAAATTGACTTGCTTTGGAAGAATTTCAAAAAGTAAAAACTCAGGAGATAGTGCTCTCTTAAAAGATTACTCCATGACGGGCTGTTTAAGAAAATGCAGTAGGATTTCCTTACATCCAAGAGGAGAGAGTAATTTTTTCTCTGTAGACTGAGTTGATTAAAATGTATTGGTTCAAAAAGAAGTTACCTGTTGTCTCAGCATCGTTCTCAGGCTAAAGTAAAAAACACAGCACTGCACCACCTGCTAGGAACAAGAAAAATGACTGCTACAGCTGAACCCAGGATACCTGTAGGGCTTGCAGAAAATCTCTTCTTCTTTATTACCTTGAGGGAAAAAGGAATGAAGAAAAAGTTTGAATTATTTCCTTTTACTTTTTGTTGTAGGCATTAAGCAGCTGTGTTGTAATTTCTATTTCTTCATCTAGTGGAAACAACTGAGACTAAAATGGAGAAAGGGAATAAAAGAGGGTGCCAGACAAATTGACTGTGTCTTCCTTCAGAGAAGCTATCAGATCCCAGCTGAAGTATGAATATATGTCTGTCAAATACTTGCCAAGCAATATTTAGCTCATATAATTGCACCCTTTTTTGTGCTGTTCTACAAGATTTATAGCTTTTAGTCACCTCTCTAAGCTGCATAGCTAAAATGTATAATTAAGGTTAAGTTTGATGAACACCCAGAATATAAAGGCTGCCAGAATGGTTATATCCGGGCAGTTCCCTGAGATGCAGCAGTGATGTGAAATGGTTCTTTTCTTCCAACATACGATATTTGGAAAAGAAACATTTTTCATATTGCTTTTCCATGTTTGGAAAAGAAATGGGCTTCAGCCAGTCAGGAACAGTTCTGTTAAGTTACCAGCTGACAGTTGCTTCAGCCTTTTCTGATCACTTACCTCTTATCTGAGACTAATCACACCCTTTTTCATATTTTGCATCTACAGTAGCCTCTAACCTGCTTTGGGATTGCATCTACTTCACTGTTGGTTAATTTGGGAAATGTCTTGTTTATGTTCAATGTCTCAGCTTCTGCTGCTGACAGTGTTGCAGGAAACAATCTGGTTCTGTAGAGCATTTTAAAAAAGCTGTTGTCTGAGAATGACTTGTAATAAAAGTGCAGTGGACATAAGAATGCACTATAAATCATAGATGTGCAAATAATAAACTGCTGTACCGAGCAACCAGCTCCTCAAGATCTTAATATTCCCAGTTTCCACTGAGGGTAAAATCAATGAAATATTAAGTCCTTGAAATATGACTTTGTGTTTTCTTCTTTCTTCCAATATATTTGAGACAACTCTAACTGCTGGTGACATGGGTTAACATGGCTATTTCTTAAGGTAGAAGATCAAGCCATACTACAAAAAATAATTGAAAGACACTAAAACAAAGTAAACACAGAGGTTTTGACTGATAGAGAAAAAGCAAACGGGTGATGGTGAATGAGAAACGATGGGAAAGAGAAAAGACTAAGAAAAAATTATTAGTATTAAAGCCACACACTTATTTGTCATCAAATCTGTCACTGCTCTGGTTATTCTATGCTCCCTGTGTTACACTGCTGTGATGACTCCATCTGGTTCTCATTGGAATTTCTCCTTGCTGCCATCATCAGACCTCCTTGGAGAAGTCATGCCCTGCAGGGTCCAAAACTTAATCACAGATCATATAGGTGGCAGGGTATAGCACTTCTACTAGAAATAATCCTGTAAAAAAACAATATTCTGAAATGTTATATTGTATTTCCACAGTATAACTCCTTAGCATAAAACGTATTCTTCAGACGCTTCAAATACTGGAAGGCTGCTTGGAGATCTCATAGCAGCATTCCAGTACCTGAAGGGGGCTTTTAAGGATAATGGGGAGGGACTCTTCCTTAGGGACTGTAGCAACAGGACAAGAGGTAATGGGTTCAAACTTAAAGAAAGGAAGATTAGATTGGATATAAGGAGGAAGTTCTTTACTGTAAGGGTGGTGAGTCACTGGAATGGGCTGTCCAGGGAAGTTGTGAATGCTCCATCACTGGCAGTGTTCAAGGGCAGATTGGGCATAACTGTTGGTGGCATGGTTTAGTGTGAGGTGTCCCTGCCCCTGGCAGGGGGGTTGAAACTAAAGGATCTTAAGGTCCTTTGCAACCTTAAGTATTCTATGATTCTATGATTCTATATATTTCTGTATTGTCCATTTCAGTATAAAAAACCACCAAAGTATAGAGTACAGTGGAACTTAACTGAATGACTAGGAGAGAAAGGTGCAAAAGTATGCAAAACTACTAAAAACGTATTTCAGAAATTATTTCAAGAAAGAATTCTGAAGTTCACAGAAAGATTACATTAGATTTTCACAGAGCTGTATGTATAAATTACTCAGTAAATCTACCAGATGTTACATCTATTGTACAAATTATTCAATGCATCTTTTATTTCTTTTTGCCCTTTTTTTGCATTTTGCTACTGCTCCTGTTCTTATTTCTGATGAGCTACCTTTACTATTTTCACACTTTCTTGACCTTTTAGATGTTGCTTAAAAAAATCTTGAAATCATAGCATATTATCCCCAAAAAGACTGAATTTCATATTCCTTTATGTGAATGGTTTACATTTAACACAACCAACAACAGCTTTATTTGAAAATGGAAGAAAAATGAAACTGAACAATTCAAGTGGACCTGCTGTACTGGCTTCCCTTTAACATTATATATCATGTCAGTGTGGCTACTGTAACAATATCCTTTCTTCCAGTGAGAAGACAGTACAAGCAATTTGCTGAACAGCAAAGGTGCTTGGGAAATGGCTGTGGTAGATTCAGATCTATACTAATTAAATCGAAATCATGTTTAATATAGTGTTTGTAGATATTTTAAAGCCAGCACACTGAGCATACTGAATGCCATAACAATAGCCTGTCTACTTCCACTGTCCATTACTTTGTATGATGAAGAAATTTAAGTAGGTGATGTTAAAAATTGTAGAATGTACCTAGAATAAAGTCCGAAAGTGTCTGTTATGCTATGTTCTGTATACCCTAGAAAAGAAGATCTGAGAAATATAAAAATATTAAGATAAATAAGTCTCCTTGTTTTTTTGCTTCTTGTTTCTTATCTTGAAAGTATGTTTTTGACAGAAAAAGCATAGGTTCAAACTATTCAAGCTACTTGATGATTTTCTGTTAAATCTCAATGTTTAGCTTAAATTCTGCTAAACTGAAATCTGGGTTGATATCCTCCATGATTACTGTTGGCTCAGAGCAGAGTTTTTTGGAAATAGTTCCAGAAAACCTCATTTTTTAAAAAGTATGATGAGAAAAAGAGTATGTTGGTTTGTTTGTTAAATTATTCTTACTTGTTTAATTGAAAATCTTTAGTGCCTGCAATGGTTCTGGCAGTGGAAACTGAATGCCTTGGACTTGTAAATGGGGTTTCTGCTGAGTTGGTGAAAATATGTGAAAAAGCTGCTCAAGAGAGACTTCTCAACATTTGTAAGTAAAGCTCTTTAGAGGCACCATCTGCATGAAGCTCATATCATCCTTTCACCACATTTACCTGAGGGGTAAGCTCTGTGTGCATATGCATGAATGCCATCCCCAGCCCAATACCTCAGTGCCTTTTTGCAACTGAAACTGGTCTTGGGGCTAGTGTTACTACTGTGCTGGGCACAAGAAATGAGGGATAGGAGGCAGTCTCATTCTTGGCATCTTCACCCTTCCCACAGATTCAATAAGGTTAAAATCAGGCAAAGGCTGTGTCCTAAGATTGTAAGCTTAAAAACTTTCCATCATAAAGCTGGAATTTTTAGCAGGGTAAATGGGACCCTTAGTTCTTCAGTTTATTGCTTTTCCAGGGATGCTTGTAATCCTTTTACCTGCATTAATTTTGATGCAATATGTCTTTACACAATGGTCCTGAGATGAGCTATAATTCTGCTCAGACAGGATTTCTATGGTATAATGGAGGAAGGCTATATTTAAGAGGGCATTATAGGACTGTCTTAGTTTGAGGCCCCTCAAACAGTTCTGCACACTCCCCCCCTCTTTCTTCCCCAGTCCTGGGGAAATGAGAAGGAGAATCAAAAGAATGCAACTCCCACAGGTTGAGATAAGAACAGTTTACTGACTAAGGTATAACATAAATCAC